>CAAKHB010007927.1:96390-142684 GCA_901007665.1 Aeoliscus strigatus | reverse complement strand
GAAGTGGAGGGAACAAAGAGAAAGTGTTGAATAGTTACCATGACTGTGGGCCAGGAACGTCCAGGCAGCTGAAAGAGAAGACGGGATCAGTTAGAGTTCCTCACAGCGAACGACAGAGTGAACTGATGAACGAGTGCTGCTGGATTTAAAGACATATGTTTTTATGCTAAATTGCTACAAAAGGCTAAAGACCAGAAAACGTCAACATTCCTGACGTTCATAACCTCAGCTGATCCCACACAGCTGGGGCACCGTAGGTCCAGTAACGAGATCAAATATGAAATAGCGATGTGGGTCACCTGTGGCGTCACCTGTGTGATTCTACAGGTACCATACAGGTATCTACAAAGCCTCCGAAACAAGTTGTCTGTGCACGTTAGACAGGCCTCCTCACTTCCCTTGGCTTTTAATTCACTTGAATTTGTTGTTCACTTTGTTTGGCATCCAAGTGCACAAGCTGTGTTTTGTTTTTTTTAAATGGTTTCAATATGCAGCCCTTTGGCTCCCCCTGCGTTTTTTTTTAATTGTGCCATGTAAATAAAGTTGATAATCAGTCAACTTTATTGAGTTGATTGAGCTCCAAGTCCCTCTGTCCTCGTTTGTCAGTGCTGTGAGTGAATAAATAAATAGAATAAAGAGTGAATATGCATCTTTCTTGAACTGCTGATTCTGTAGCCCAACCTCTACTTCAACCTGCATGTACTAACCCTACCAACAATGGAGGGTAACTGTGTTTCAGAAGCTACTGAGCGTTGATTTGTCTTTTCATCAGTCCACACAAATGTCTTCTTCTCATGCTCAGAGTTGAAACACGTGAGTTTACTCAATGTGCGCAAGTTCAGTTGGCCACAGCGGAACGTTGTGACACTATGTCCACTGACCCTCTGTCCTTATAGTCTTCACAGCGTGTTCCACTGAGTCAATATGGCGGCGTGCAGTCTATCAGTATAAACTGTGTTTATTACTAATTTTGTAGCACGCAATGAGTTTGTCACCTAACAAACTGTGCAAGAACGTCTTATCTGCCATGTTGTAACGAACATGGAACCCTGAAATTACGTCAGGGTACAAACTCCAGATGTTCGTTGGAAGTGCAACGCACTATGAGCCTGTTTTCTTACACCTGCTCTCCATAGAGACAGTGTCCTTAGTCCCTTTGTCCTCACACCCTTCACACTTTCAGTTTATGACAATGTCAGAGAGACCACACGTCTAATCTTTTTCTTCGTCCTAACAGGTTTTCCCGCTCAGACGAACTGTCACGACACCGGCGGTCCCACTCAGGGGTCAAACCCTACCAGTGTCCAGTGTGCGAGAAGAAGTTTGCCCGCAGCGACCATCTGTCAAAACACATCAAAGTCCATCGGTTTCCTCGAAGCAGTCGGACAGTTCGCTCAGCAAACTAACCACCGGCTACTGGATCTCGTTCACAAAGGAACACGTCTCGCTTGAGCGTGTGCACACAAAGACACAAATGTTCATCAATCATCTCGTGAATATGAATATGTGAGCTGAAGCACAGTGTTTTTGTTCCCTGTACAAACGTCTGTATTGTTGTTGTTGTCGTCTTTGTTGGTTCTCATATCTCACATCAGATTACTGTCGTTCAGTCTGGATCATGTGACTGCCTCCGATCGGACCTGGATAACAACAGCTGCCTTTTATCCTCCTGAAAGCTGCCAGTGACCTCATGAAGTTCACAGTGTTACTTGGCTCATCAGAGCAATCACGTAGCTGCTCTAGTCTTTGCTGCCTTGCACCGTGGTTCATCTACAACGTATCAATCCACTGACCAGAGGACAGAATGAATCAACGACTCTTCAATATGCCTTCTGACCAGAGATTTTGTTCTGCGTATCTTCTAGATTCCTTCTCTGGCCTTCCACTCCTCAGTGGAGGACCTTACATATTCCATCAGCCTTTGGGAGGAATCAGAAATACACTTGGTTACAGCTGCTCCAACCACCAATAGAACAATGGTGGAATTTACAAAATTACAAATGTAAAATTAGCTGAATTAACTACATAACTGTAAAATGAGTGATGTCATTGGATTCACTCAAACAAGTTGAAGTTCTGGGTCCTCTACCTGATCCGGGTGAGCTGGTTTTGTTCTAATCGGTCATTGCTGCTAACGTCAGTCGGCGTATCCAGAGATCCATCTTTGACCAAGACGTCAATCCTCCGCTGTACTTTGAAGCAGCTGACCCAGACAGCTCGTATCTCAGCAGCAGGATCTCTTGGCTCTCGGTTTAGTGCTGACTCAAGTGACTCGGTATGGTTTGGCGGTTGACTCAGAGGTGTGTGAGTCCGTGAGTGTTGAGTTGTGCGACACAATCTAGTTAATCGTAGGACAGCCGTGAAGCTCGGTTTGAGCTGTTACTGGGACATTAAAGGACACACTACACACCATGGTGCTGACGCAGCAGGAAGAGCTCATCGTCCTCTGGAGGACAGATGTCTCCATCCAAAGCTCTGTTTGTCTGTTCGTCTGTTTCACACACCCTGCTGAGGACATGTGGGGGTGTGACGATGCCTTCCACGAATGTCGAACGACAACAAGCAGGGGTACATTATACTGTACATCATTCCTTATATTCAATTTTTGAATTTATTGCTTGTGTGAACACAGGTTTTTATCGCATCCTATGAATGTAAGTGTAAATATGAACATGTCCAGGAAACTCTTTTGATCTCATGAAACGGTGTTTGTAGGGCAAACCTCCACATGTACATAACACAATATTTCCATACATACATATATATTTTTGTTGTTCTATACATTTACAAATAAATTGGAAAAGAAACAAACCTATCGACGTTTTCTTTTGTTTTTGGACCAGTTAACTGAGTGACATTCCATTTTACTGGGCTTTGGTCTTCTTCAGTATGTAATAACCTCTAAAGTATCCGAATTTGCATATTTGTCCAATTCTTATATTATTTCAGAAGCAGCTGTCAAATAAACCTTCAGTTCGCGTCAATACACACCTACACACGACCCATGACCCCTTCAGGGCCATTGGACCAACCAGCATGATATTTACTCATGTTCATTTATTAGCAGTCTGATGCTCTGTTTTTCTGCATTACTGAAAATACTCCAATTCTCAACTAGAAAAGGTTTTCTCAGTTTTCTCCGATCAAATCAGCTGCACTCCCAGCCAAAAGGTTTTTACATAATGGATCAGCATCTCTAACTCTCAATCTATTCAATAATCCCATGATTTATCACCGAGACAGAATCCGTCCACTAGGGACAGAATCTGTTCACAGACGGTCCAATCTGACCTGCATTATGACCTGACACAGCTGAGAAAAAATACATCTTTTTTTTTTTTTTCATACTTAATCATACTCACTTCAGTTCTCTGAGTTCTTGTATATCTTTCACGTATTAAAGCAGACGAGTGAAATCACATGAGCCCGTGCTTTAATGATTACTGCAAAGCGTAACTGTGTTCACGGACTGTTTAACCTCCCCCGGTTTCTAATTCCTCTGGTGAGTCTGTTTGTCAGACGTGCAGTCATTCTTTTCTCAAATTCAAGTACACGTGCTTGTGTAAACAAACGATGGTCAAAGTACTTCTTTAATAGTGAAATGTATTTTGATGCAGTAAATGTTATGCTTCGACTTAAAACAGAGAAAGAAAATGTTTTTTCCACTATGGAATACTTCAATACCAAAAGTATGGAACAATTTGCACATCATAGCTGAAATGTGGTTTTATTCAAAAACATTTTGAAAATATGTCGTTCCCTACACAAGTAACGCACTTGGAGTGTGTCTTACAACCAAAGTAAGGGTGCTTTAAGTACAAAATAAGGTCCATACATGCTGTGCATCCAATCACAGGATGTTATCAGTATTCCTGTTGTTATCGCAGTTTTCAGAGAAGTTTTATTTGTGAGACTGTGACACATGCGATCCAGGCTGAAGGTCTGAGTCAAGAGAGGGCACGTTATCTCAGACCTGTGAGTGTGTCCACATGTCCTGCTGGTATCTATATGCTCACAGAGGCTCGTCAGTCCACACAGGACTGCAGAACCTACCGCAAGGACCCACACTTCCTGTTGGAAGGGAAACAGCGAGACAATGGGCTGCTCGCACTATGAACACATTTCCTTCATGTGCATCTGTCATCTATGGAAACTGGAAATGGGGTTAGTATTCAATGGTCACTTAGGTGCATGAATCTAATCATCTCATCATGAGATGGGACAAGATATGATAAGGTAAGTTGAAAGAAAGACATTAAACATCAGTTAAAAATAGATAGTTTGTGCAGTACAAACAATAGAGTAAAACATACAGGTAAGCAAGTAACTGACAATATATGCAGGAGAAAAGGATTACAGGTACATGGAAATATTGACGATGTTGCATATCTGATTAACAGGAGACATGATTAAGATGAGCTGCACACTTTGGGGCTGTTAAATAAACTCACAGTGATATGTTGACCCATTGCTATTGGATATAATCTAATTTAAAACAGAAATTGCTGGTATGTACTGTTACTTGTGCAGGTCTTTCTGGTTATGCGAGTGAATGCCTGTTAGGAGCAATCTGACAGCCTCAGGAAGGAAGGACCTGACCTGTGATCCATTTCGGATGAAGCCTTTGCTGAAAGAGCTTTCCAGTGATGTGAAGTTGTCCTGCATCAATACAAAACAGAAAAGATACATATCTCAGTATATCCACCACAGTTCAAACTGAACATGCTACCACGCTATTTGAATGCAAATGTGCTATTGGACAGATGGCATGCTACGTGTCTACTAATGTGCTATTGGACGTTAGTTATTTGACATCTGTGAGACTTCTTGTATACTACCCAACTACTGAAATGCCGCTGGACTGCTAATATCAATTGGTAACACCGCCGCCGACACAGGAAACACAATGTACTGCGACACTGTTTGTCGCTTATTCATGTTCATGTTGAATATGAACATTAATACAATTTGCGTGTGTGTGTGTTTGTGTGTTAATATATACACTCTATCACGCATGTTTATCCTAGATATCTAGATGCACCTTAGCAGTAGCAAGTTTTATTTGCAACTGGGGGCGTGGGGGTGGGCAAGAAACTCACTGTTAGGTCTCGAGCTGCAAACTCCTCCTCAATCATGTCGTATACAGAGTCAGTGTGTTGTCTTAACATGACAACAGAGTTGTGTCTGTTCCGTGAGACGTCCTCATCAGTCTCTGCTACATGTAGATAAAGAAGATGGCTACTGCTGGCTAACAGCCGCTTTTAGTGACGGCTTTGGCCTTCACTTTGAACGATTTGGAGTATTCCACAACACACCCTACGCGCATTTGCCGTCTGACCATGTCACCTTCTTAGTTATTCTATTGCGTGCAGAGAGAATTGGAAAGACAATTGTGAGCCCCCAGACCCAACATCCTGATGTAGGTCTGGTTAACCAGACTACCAGACCCACTGACCTCACCATGTGGATTGTAGTAAGGAGGGGGTCCTTACTATAATCCAGGTGGTGAGGTCAAAAAATGGTCAATGTTGAGAGAGGAAAATGGCTCTCGCTCCCATTCTACTTCAAAAGACTCCAGTAACCACATGCAGGTTGAAACTGTGGTGCTTAGAATCCAAGTGGGCTGGTTTGATTAAGAATGTGCAGCAGTCACGTCCAAAATGACACGTCATTTTCCTGCAAAGATGGCCAGTAAATGAGGACACGCCCACAATGACTGACAGATCATTTCATTGGTTGGAGAGACGTCCATCACAAGAGTAGAAATCTGAGGCTCAGAGAGTGAAAAAGGGCAGCATGGCCCAGGAGGTGCAGTGGGCGTCCTGTAATCACTAATCGATTTAAGCATGAGTGAATCCAGACAGGCTGAAGCCGGAGAGCAACCAGACAGGAGAGTGAGAGCAGACAGTTTAAACACAAGGAGAGTGACTGTTTGAGTTTGACGAGAAACGTGACAAACGTACGGTGGCCCTGAAGTGCAAAACATATTTACAAAGAGTGAAACACTTTTACAAAGGTTAAAACAAACTCACATTTTTACATTTCATAAAACAGAATTAGATTACTAACACACATTTACTGGTCCCAAAGGGACGAAGGGAAAGTTACATTTCAAGATGACAAAAAGTGTCAAACTGAAACTGTGTAATGGAAATGAAACAAAAAGAGTTCTTGGTTGCTGATCACCTCTGTATCATTTGATCTTCTTTACAAGTTGAAGCTGAAGGCAACGGCAAGAAAGCAACAGTGTGTTACATACAAACATGTGTTTCTGATCAGAGTACTATTTAAAAAAACTTGCATAGAAGTCAGGGAACAGCACTATTTATGTCTTCAATTATACTTAAAGGAACTCATGAATGATGATAAATGTTTCCATATGAGGAATGTGAAACACCTCCAGACACCGAAAACTGCCAGAAGTTACATAACAGTTTGTGTCATGATGATAAAAACAGTGTCAGTCAGCAGCAGATATTCCAGCTTATTAGTTTATTAAAGCTACAGATCAGACACAGACACATGCATAGAAAAATGCATTTTTATGTCCTGTGTGTTTCTATGAAACCTCACACAGATTATTTGACTAAACTGAACAGTGAGTTTTTCACGTATTATTTATTTATTTTTGACTCTGCCTTGCGATGAGCTGGGGACTCGTCCAGGTTGTACCTTGCCGTTTGCCCACTGACAGCTGCAGTCGGCCCCAGCACAACTGTGACCCATAACCGGAGCAAGTGGGAGATGACGAACAAACAAACTTTGAGACTAGAACAGCATTCTGTGATGGTCGCCATTATTTATGCCAAAACTCTTTCACTTTCTTTCAAAGACATGCATACTGTATTTTTGCAGATGGTGGATTTTTCAAAGTTTTGGTCTCTCACCCAAACATATATACATATACATATACATATACATACAAACGTATATCAGCAGCTTGGCTCTGCTCAGAAAGAGCTGTTACAGGCACAAGTGAAGCACACTTCAAATATGACGTACGGATGAAAGTACATAAATATACTTTGCAGAACGGTTTTAATCTGTTTGTGATGTTGCAACACTGACCACCAACTTCGTGCCACTGACCTGTTTGCCAGTGATGATGATAGTGATGTTGGTAAATATTTGCCCAGACCGGACGAGACCCCAAGTCTGGCTGTTTATTGATGACTGAAGCAAACACAGGTGAACATCTCATGATGACAGCTGAGGTGATACCAACCACTTCATCAACCACTAAATATATCATTGACCTTGGTGAATTTGCCACAAAGCTACATAATGGTTCATGGTTACATGGATACCCTAAGCCTTACCAGCTACTACAAACACTGATCCTATTCTACGTCGCTTCTATGCCAGATTACGCAGGGAGCACACCATCTTGATCATTTGAATCAATGCTGTGTACGATGAAACAGGGATATAATAGGTGAAACTAGTTGTATTAGTCCTCATATTTGTGGGGGGTTATGATTGTTAGTCTAACTGAACATCGGCTTTCCACACTGGCCATCCACATGGACTGATTCAGGCTCCGCCCACAGTTGAATGTGTGTTGGAGGTCAAATGTGGATGTTTCGTTTCCTCAAATGTCGTTAATTCCCAGACACAATACAAGGAGTACACAAATGAATTTGACCTAGTTCTCCAGTGGACCAGTAGACCTGGAGGCAAGTGGACCAGTCACAAATGGACAGTATTGGGAAAGTAACTTTGGAAATGTAATTGGTCCCAAGTACAAGTTACTCTGTATGTCTATTTGTAGCTTGTGACCATTCAGACTAATGATGGGCTGTATGATTGAGGATATCTCAGCAATGGACAAACCGAGTCAGAGATACCCTCATAGCAACCTTCATATCTTCATCGTTAAAGAAGGGCATGACTTTATGGCCCCAGTTTGAAGATTCTGCACCTGAACCTCTTGGGAGACCATGAAGCAACAATAATGATGTATTTCAGCAACCAACTGTTGGTGGAGTCTTTTTTTTCCAAGGGGTGCAAAGATCTTGCTGCTCTGACGGTCCCACGGCAACCACACCCGTTCATGCTTGGATAGGTCGAAACAGAGCCTCAAATGGAAGCCAGACATTGACACACATACACATTCGTTGAAAACTGGGCCATGTTTACAATGGTTACCACATGTCGGATGGAGAGCTGTCAAGATGTGAACATAATACTGAATAAACACACACACACTTGTATGTGTGTGTCTGTTTAACTATCTAATGAGTACACATCTGCAAGGCCTCAAAGAACAATGTATGTGTGTGTGTGTGTGTGTGTGTAAAGAAAAAGGGAGGAAGTAGGGCATGAAATCTGCCCGTGTGGAATGAATTTATGAATGTTTCAAAATAAAAGCGGGTCAATATGCAGAACTAATTATTCTGGGAAACGCCTCATTAATGAATGCCAAAGACTTTGAAAAAGCAATTAACACATGTACATATACTCAAATACCAATCTACAATAATCACAATCAATACACGTTAAGAAATTCTTTTCATTACCTTTCAAACATGTTGTAGTTTGTTCAAAATGGTTCACTGTGGTTCAAACAGTTCAGTCAAATAATGCAAAATGCACTGAATAAAAACAGATGTGAAGGGGGGCCTAAATCTACCGCCCCATGCCCCCCATCCACCACCCCTTTCTTTATCATCACCTTAACTTTATATTAGGCAGCAGGTTCTCAGCATCCTATGACCCTAAATTGGCACCTGATGAGTATGAGACCATTCACACTGACAGGTAATTGAAGGAACGGTTCACAGGGAAAGGAGATTTTGTGGCAACTCAGTTTGATGATATCAGAATGAAGTGTTATAATCAAGAGGAATGCTGGTCAAAAACATATTTCTCATCAACTTAACTGACTATGACTTATGCTTAGGCTACAGTACCCGGCCACAGTACACTGCCTATTCTCCTCTATCTTATCTGTGTTTGTGTGTGTGGCTGCTTATGAATGTGCGTGTTTGCATGTTTACTATGCAAAAGTTCTTTATGGCTCAGATGTTTGTGTCTGAGGTGCCTCAAGGACCAGCTTGTGGTCACACGCAGTGTGGTTGGTTGAACTCATGCCAAACCAGTGGCCACAACGGGATCAGTGTATTTCCTGGAAAACAGGCCTGCTATATTTATGTATGAAGGAGGACTGTTCTCAGTCACTGTGCTCAGCCCAGATGAGTAGGTTTGGGTAACATAATTTGAGGTGGAAGACTTCTTGCCTCTGGGGTCTCCCATGTGTAAAGAATACAACACCAGAAGCCAAAGTACCACCAGTCATGGCACCAGATACCCAATGTACCACCAGAATTTCCAATATACCACCAGATACCCAACGTACCACCAGGTACCTACAGAACCAGATACCTAATAAACCACCAGATACCTTATAGTACCAGACAGCCAAGAGCAGAATAGAAATGTTTCCACCTGAAGAGGGCGCCATATGTATATTTAGTGCACTAGTGCTTGTAGGGGTTAAGTTGCTCTTTGAACTTGAGCTTATTACAACAGATTTTTTTTTGCCCAACAAGATTCAGACATGAATGTTACCTCTGTCCAGCAGCACATGTTCCCTTGCAGTAGAATGTGGGTGGAAACATTAGAAGTAGAGATCTTTAAAGATACCAAACATCACAGAGCAGATAAATATGTGAACTTCATGGGGGTTGGGATCTGTGATCCAGCTGTATCACAGTGGGACACCTTGGCATTGACACTGGCATCTCTCTCTCACTCCCTCTTTCTCTCTCTCTCTCCCTCTGTCTCTTTCTCTCTCACACGCGCACACATGCGCGCGCACACACACACACACACACACACACACACACACACACACACACACAACTTTTGAACAGCAAATCAACCTCAACATGTGACATAAAGAAATTCAGGTCAGAGAGAGGGAGACAAAGAGGCAGAGAAAGAAAAGATGGCTGCACATTCGTGTACTTTGTGTAGTAAGTGTAGTCTAATTATGGAGTGTCTAAAGAAAACATATAATACATTTTCCTTCCCAGAATACTCTCAGAACAGACACACATACAGTTTTCTCTTTCTCTCTCTCTCTCTCTCTCTCTCTCTCTGCTTGTATGCATTGCATTGTATATCAGAGGTTGAGAGTGTTGTGGGGGGAGACACAGCCCCCAGCTTTAGAAATGCGACTGATAAATGGGCTCCTGGTTATGTAACAGGAGGCACTGTGTGAGTGTTTTCAGTGTGTGTGTGCGTGTGTGTGTTGGGAGGATATAGGGGGTGTGGATTGAGGGAACAAGCAGTGTTTTCTTCTCTGCAGTGCATGAAGGAATGTCCATAAATCCACCGCTATTAGAGGACAGCCTTGTTAACGCACTGTAACACGCTGCCTCTTGTAGACCCTCCTCGAGCAACACTCACATACAGCAGCTGATAAGAAGAAAGACCCCTTCGAGGGAACTCCTGAGACATCATATAGTGCAGTAGCATCACAGATTATCTGTGGAACAATCACATCTTCCTTTGTGACCTATACCTGTCTCCACACTGTAATCACCACATGCAAATTGACAATCCATCTGATGTACTTGACCTGATGTTGCTACCTTTGAAGGAGGAAATCTAGAGATGAAGAAGATCAAGTAACCTAACATAGTGCAGTAAATGCACAGGACCCATCTGTTTTCATGTCACACACACACTGATTCATCCGCTCTCTCCTGTTTTACTGGAAGACCGGAGGGTGCATCCACAGGTTTCCTGCAGATGGCCACAGTGCAATCGGAATTCACATCTTTATCTCCTCTGACTGAATGAAAAGTAAACTGTGACACATTAATTGTATGAAAGCAACACTCATATATATAGGAGGTTTTGATAACCACAAAGCCAATGGTTGTGTGGTGGTATGTGAAGAGTTAATGCTATTATGGTAATAAGTTCTAACATGCTAATGCTAATGCCAAGGTGCTAGTTTGCTAATGAAAAGTGTTGGTTTCGCAATGTGTATTCCATATGAAAACACAGAGAGGAGGGTTTGTTTTTCTCAGTCGGAGATAGGTGAAATTTGTTGTTCAACAAACTTTTGGGAGAAAATGTGTCTTTAGACCCAGCATCCCAACAAAATATTCTGAGTGTACGTCGCTACTGTGAGTGTGTATATGTATAATGGTATCAACAAAATCAGGACTGTGAGTGAACTGTTAATATGCACATAAGGCACTTTCCAATCGGTCTGCACAATGCACACCTTTAAAAGAACGGTTCATAACTGCGTCACTGCGTGCTCGGTGATAGCCTAGCTTAAAAACGGCGATCTGTCTAGCAAAGGTAACCTTGCTATACGCTATTAAAAAACGGACATACACATTAGAATGAGCGGTATGATATATAACATGTGCGACCCATACAAAAAACAATTTGTGAGTATGCTCAACGTTTCTACCACACTTCACGACAGTAATTATGGCGCCTTACCTCTCCTCTCCAGGGCTAAAGCCGCTTGAGGAAAATACCGCGAAACAAGTGACGTCACTGCAGTGTCAAGGGTCACTCAGCGAAACAAATCAATTTAACAAAATAAAAGCTCCCCAATATAACAGAGAAACGGGATTTTTACACGAGAACGAACAGCAAAACATGAACAGGGATAAGAAACAGATTTTGGGTGAAATCTAAATCTGAATTGCACATCGGTCACACATGTACATGTGCAACATGAATACAAACACTCATAGTTTACCTGTATACAAACTTTGTGTCTTTGACCTGAAACACAAACAACTTTTGAGGGAACAGACACAAGTTTGTTGTCTGACATTAATTTCATGTTTGTTGGGGCCTGAGCAGTGGGACCTTCCCACCAACACCGCTATCAGTACCTCGTCTGGGCCCGTTATGGACCAGAGTGGACTCTCTGTCCTTGCAGAGAAACACTCCCCTGTTCCACCTTTATAACATTCAGTCTCTGCACACTTTAAAACTGAACGGCTCCTGTTGGTCTGCGGTGTCACTTCACTGGGGACACTGTAAGAGATCGCGAGAAACAGTGTGCGTACTGTCTCCTGTGTGTGTGTGTGTGTGTGTGTCACCATGCAAACCATAGGTATGATGTCACATATTGTTAAGTGGGTAGATATGTGATGGACGGCATGGAAGAGCAGACTGGTAAAAGGTACACAGATGTTCTGCTGTCTCATCCAGAAGTACATGTACTGTCATCCGTAAAAACAACAACCCCATTGCTCATTTTATGCAGCAAAAATCAAACATATTGTTACTTTTTTTTTTAATTGGCCTTGTGCTGTTGTCAGGAATTGTCAAATTCCTCAACCTTTACTCATGAATGTTTTGCTTTAGGTAGTGCAAATAGCCTTAACCGTTTTCTGAAGAAGGAATTCCAGTTATATTTAGAGGAGGGACGGTACTTACCTTTGGCATATCAGGCATTCCTGGGCATCACCAAGCAGAAAACCCACAATGCACTGCGACAAAAATATGTGTTCAGCTCCATGGATAGGGGTTGTATTTGAGTGTGTAACGATTCAGTTCTAAGCCCAACAGTCAAACGTAGGTGAAGGTAGATTTAGGGGAGGGCAGTTGACATCTGAACAGAGAGAAGTGAAAGCATTGACTTTAACTGAAAACATATCCAATAACAATTTTTTTCCAGTATGTGCTGTACCATCTGCTGCCACCAGGGAGCGCTCCCATGCGTCTGTTTGCAGAAGGGCAAAGAAGAATGTGACAACAGTCTTCACAGTCACTTGAAAATTAAATAGTAACTGTTTCAGGTTGTGGTGATGTGCTGATGGTAAATGTTAATGAAACATGAAACTGTTCAGTGTTTGTGTTCTATAATCTCAGACAGAGCAGAAACAGCAATCTCTTACTAATCCAAACAGTGTTTGTGTGCTGCTGAGTTTTCATCTGAGATCTGCTACAGATGAAAACCCTCTTCAAACTGTGTTATTCATCAGCTGAGAGCCATTTAGATCTACAAACAGACAGAAATAATTATTTCTTTTTGGTAGAATAAACACAAGCCGAGAGTGTGTTTGAGTCCACAAAATACATGTTGATTTCTTCTCCTTAAACAGATAGAACACATCAGAGGGGACTTTTTCAGAGCCATTCCTGGCCCAAGAATGACTCGGAGCAAAGTCTGCGTCTACTCATCTGTGTTATTTAAAGCTGTGTAAACTGTCAGATTCCCACCAGAAATCACTCATCAAGCCACTTTTTCTGGTGGTAGGGTGGAGGGTAAAGTGTAGGATGGTATGATGGACAACAGCATTTCAGTGCCCATGTCGAGATACACACCTTTCCAGCAGCATCTTATGTACACAGACACACTAGTCAGTGTATGGGACACCTGTGTATGTACAAACACAGGAACCACAGAGGTCGAAGAAAATCATGATCTGTATTTACATGTTTTCTCTCATATCAAAGTCAACCTCAAGGACAAGGAGTGTAAGGACACAGGGTGTATGGAGACCGGGTGTAAGATACAGGGTGAAAGTACACTGGGTGTAAAGACACGGTGTACAGAGACTGGGTGAAAGATACAGGGTGTATGGATGCAGGGTATACAGAGACAAGGTGTAAGGACACAGGGTGTAAGGACACAGGGTGTAAGGATACAGGGTGTAAGGACACAGGGTGTAAGGACACAGGGTGTACTGATTCAGGATATAAGACACACGATGTAAGGACACAGCGTATAGGGTGTAAGATTCAGGTTATACAAACAGAGTCTCCAAGGAATGGGGGCTGTCTGAGGTGAATTGTGACGTTGGTCTGTATAAATAAAGTGAAACTTAATAGTGACATCTCATCTTTGGCTTGTCCTCATGGAGTTGACCTTTGACCTGTTGTGAGCTGATCTCAGTCTCGGTGATGAACAATTCGCAGCAGTGTTTGTACTCATAGTCATACACACAGTAAACACACATTGAGAGAGAGGTGTCATTGTCCAGCTGTGCAGCAGCAGCAGCACGACTGGTTCTGTGGAGGAGGCCGCAGGTGCTGGAGATGGTGCAGTGCTGCCCCCAAGTGTGCAGGAAGCAAACATCTTAATTCAAACCAGCCAGTGACTGACGGACGATGATGCTACCACAGGTGATCTGTCAGTCTTTGGCACTGTGCTACTGGCAGGCTAAATGTTAAATAAGGTCAAATTGACAACACATGGAGGTCAAACACAGTTTCTCACATAGACAGTGCAGTGGTGTGTACATTGATTTTTTCTCCTCAGCCAAGTGGGAAACAACAGTAATCACAAACAACACTGAGAGGCTCCATGCTGAGAGTGACAGCGTGCTTATAACGCTGCTGGATGCCGGATACACTTACTTCTGAGAAGTACTGGCCACAGCTAGAAATACATTCAGATTATTAATGATTGGTGTTTTATTTCTTGTGTGAGGACTGTGATGTTGTCAGCAGTGGCTGAAGTATTGGTGAACATGCAGACTTTGACCTCTGTGACCTTTGAGAAACAATGACACAACTTTATCAGGTTGTTTCACTCGTCTGTGAGCTGATAACTGACTGTGTTTTTGTCTCTCTGCTCTTCATTTGCTTTATATGTTACTGTGTGCAGTTGTGTGTGTATGAGTGTGTGGGCGGGGGGGGGCACTCAAACTGGTCACCAATTGATGTTCTGAGTTAGAGCATAAGTTATAAAGTCTGAGTGGTGCGTTAATGTTGTTTAACTTGGGAAGTTTACTACTTCAGAGGCACCTGGCTCCCACCATTGTTGTTTATTGGTGACCTTAGAGACGTTGACCCCTCTGATCGTAAGAGGGGTCAAGTCCTGTTGCCTAAAATTGAACTCATCTAGTTACACCGAACCTGTTGGACTACCACACGACAATCTACCTGTGACATGTGGGACAGGTCACAGTGCTTCAGGACTTACTACTTGTTCCTTAAGCACACAATATTTTGTAATGAAGTACTTAAATGAGTAGAAGTCACATAGAGCACGAAAGACAAATGATGTATGACTTCTCATTGGTGCTTTAACAGATACCAGCAGCTGATTGGTTGCCCCCCTGCGGCCTCACACACCCTGGGGCCAATCACTCTGCTTTACATCCGGGTTATGTAATTGGGCCGCCTGCCTGTGTGGCTAAGAAGGGGTGGAGGTGGTGGGGGGTATATTAAGCAACTGTGTCTGTCCAATCAGTCTCTTTTCAGGCACGGAGCGCTCGGACTGCAGGCGGGGGTAAGAACACCACCTCCACCCTCTCTGAGCACATTCTTTATTTCATACATTGTTGTCATTCCCTCTCTCACTCTCTCTCTCTCTTAACATGCACCCCCGTGCACACACACACACACTTTTTAGTAACATTTCGTTGGATTATTGAATGGAATGAACTTTGTGCTGTCAGGTGCCCTCACCTCCTCTCTGTGTCTGATTGGTTCTTAACAGAGGCATGAGCCGATCTGTGCATGCCATTGGTTAAAAAAAGGTTGTCAGGGCTGCAAACCCCGCCCCTTTTGGTTCACGGTCAACAAGCTGCCAGAAAGAGTCACTTGTGTTTTCACTGCCCTGCACACTTTTAATGTCTATGATGGTAAATGACACAGCCGATCAGTCGGCAAACTTTAATCCAATTTGTGCCACTTTTCAAAGAATATTTGGTTACAGATCTGGTGTTCAAGGTGATGAGGTTGTGTGCAAGTCACAATCAACCCAACTCAACTCAGCTTTATTTGTAGAGCACTGCTCTGCACACAAGGATGCTGCTTGTTCCAAGAGCCAGTTTGACATATATACATCATATCAGTGTGGATTCTATTCATGAATCTATATCAGACAACATGTGAAGTTCAACAAGTTCTATCGATCAGGTCTGATTTGTTTAAGAGATCAATAATAGGACAGAATGGATGACGTGCAGAAATAGCTGAATGCTGCATTAGTTCAGATCATAAAATGTTCCCACAAATGAATAAATCTTGTTGTCAGTAAAGGTTTTGTTAGATTTTTGTTAGATAAAAAGACATGGAAATTAGGAGGTAATAATAGACAAGAGACTCTGAGGTCTAATGTGTTGGTGGAGAAAACCTGAGACCTGGAACCTCCTTCCTGAATATTGACTTGTTTTCGTTGATCATCACATGCTCAATAAAGGAAGAGATAGAGATGTTGGTAACTTCATTGCATCATTTCAAAGCATGCGATGCTGCTCCTCAATCCCTAGATAGAATTGTCCTCATTTCCCTCACATGGAAAACTTGACTGAATTTCTTCTTTGTGGTTCTAGAACACGGACAGGATGAAGATTGCAGTGATTGGTCAGAGTCTGTTCGGACAGGAGGTCTACAAGGAGCTGAGAAAGGATGGTCATACCATCGTTGGTGTGTTCACCATCCCAGACAAGGACGGCAAAGCAGACCCACTGGGTGAGACCACAAGCGACTCCCAGCTGTGTCCCTGGAGCTTTCAGCGTTTCCACAAAAGTTATGACTCAGAGTGAAACCACTCACCGCACGAGTCATACTGAAACAGAGACAAATGAACATCCACCTTTTCATGCTATGTGCACCTCAAAAGCCCTGCTGAATAATAGTTATGATATAACTGTTAACTAATTTTATCACTTGGATCACAATGGATCTTTTTTTCATAAAGGCTTAAGAAATGAGAAAAATGTAAATGCTAATCTCTGTCTACCGCTAATGCTAACCTGTCATTGTTTTATGCTAATTGTAATGACTCAATAGTTAATGCTGATCTCTTCATCTCTGATTTTAACACTCATAATAGCTAATGCTAAAACATTATTTTAATCTTTACTGTTAATGCTAATCATTAAATGTCCAAAGCTAACCTCACAATCTCTAATAGTAATAATAACTCAACGTCTGGCTAATCTCTTATGCTAATTTCTCAACCACTACTACTATTTCAGTCTTTAATGCTAATCTCTGAAACTTAAATGCTAAAACTAATACCAGCATTAAAGGCACAACTGGATCTATCACATATGCAGTGTTGTGGTGTGGAAATACAATATCAAAAACTGCAAACACACGTTTAATGAACCCACATACACACAAATTTATCCCAACTAGATAGATAGATATTTTACTGTGCTTATGAAATATATTAGACAAAAAGTAGAAATCAGAGTTTAAGATATGAATCACGATGTGCTCAACAGCCACTGAGGCGGAGAAGGACGGTGTGGCTGTCTTTAAGTTTCCCCGCTGGCGTGTGAAGGGCCAGGCCATCCCGGAGGTGGTGGCCCAGTACAAAGCTACGGGCGCAGAGCTCAACGTCCTGCCCTTCTGCTCACAGTTCATCCCCATGGAGGTCATCGACCATCCCAAACACGGCTCCATCATCTACCACCCCTCGCTGCTGCCTCTCCATCGGGGAGCGTCTGCTATCAACTGGTGAGCAGTACGCATGTTCAATAGGTCATGCACGTGTGCGGTGTTTGACCTGCCGTCTCCGACCAAACAGGACTTTGATCCATGGGGACAAGAAGGGAGGGTTCACAGTGTTCTGGGCTGATGATGGGCTGGACACTGGACCAATCCTGCTGCAGAGGGAGTGTGATGTTGAACCTGATGACACTGTCAACACCATCTACAAAAGATTTCTGTTCCCAGAGGGGGTCAAGGGCACTGTGAGTGTGGTGAAGGGGCAAGGCATTGTGGGTAGATATGATTCACACACATTAACTTGATTTAGGTGTGCAAGAGTGTGTGTGAGAGCATTTAAGTTATTGTAGTTTGATCATTGATCCTCTCCAGAACAAAAGGTTTTTTTCTTAACTGGTTATAGGTGGAAGCAGTGAGGCTGATTGCAGAAGGCAAAGCACCAAGAATCATCCAACCAAAAGAGGGCGCCACGTATGAGTGCATTCAGAAGAAAGACAATGCCAAGGTACAATCATCTCAGGGCAAAATGAATTCAAAATACATTTGTAAAGCAGGAAGTCACATAGGATAGAATTGAAGAGTAAAGAGGTGAAGTAAGAAGAAGAAACACGTTTGGTTTCACCGCCATCATCTGGTGTGACCTTATGTGACCATAATTGTCATCCTCAGTCACAACTCTAGTCTGTTTTGTTTGTTGATCAGACGAAACCTGTTGAAGTTTATGCTCGTGAAGTTTCACCTGAATTTGTCTGCCGGCAGATTGACTGGAACCAGTCTGCTGAAGCGCTGCACAACTGGATTAGAGGGAATGACAAAGTGCCCGGTGCCTGGGCGGAGATTGATGGACAGGTATTGTCATTCCTACATATGTCTCACACACAAACCAGAACGTTAATTTCCACAACTGATCACAAAACATGAGACTATTATACAATAGTTGATTGTGTAAATAAAAATCAATGCTTTCATAGTGACTGAAAGAAAACAACTCAAAGTCCTTTTTTGAAGTTCTCATGTGACAGTTTTACAAGTGTTTTTAAAGAATGCCACTGATGTGACGGAAACAGCATCACATCCCTCCAAAGGTTTCACGGCTTGTCTCCATTTTACTATTTTTCCTGATTGATCTTTGTCCTTGCTTAGTTTAGACTCCAACCTGCTGGGAGAAAATGAAGTGTTGAGCTATGTTGAGCGAACAACAAAATGATCCTTTGCAACACAAAGCTGAGCTGTTTTGTGTTCTTCTTCTGCAGAAAGTGACATTCTATGGCTCCACGCTGGTGGACAATGGTACTGCAGCTCGTGGTCAGCCCTTGGAGATCCCTGGAGCCAGCCAGCCGGGCATCGTCACCAAGGCCGGCCTGGTGCTGTTTGGGAACGACGGCAAGACAGTGAGTTACTATGAGGACACACAAATGTAAAAACCACTTAGCCTGCAGCTTTATGTGAGCACGTCTGGTCACTGGACACAGGTACAAGAGGTTCATAAATGTAAATATGACCAAAGGCTTTTATATGACATCCACATAGTTTACAGCATCGGAGCACAAGTAAAAGAAAACATACTGTATGTGGTATCAATACCTCCAAACTAGTTACCAGTATTCAAACCACAGAATAAAGTACCACAGATGTTGGCTATCCAACACATTTACAGGAAAAAATTAGAATGGTCTGTCATCAGTGGCGTACACACACACACACACAGTCAGCGAGGGCGGTGCCTGGCGATACCATTTGATGAGGGGATGCATCTCGTCAAGAAGAAATGAAGCACTGAGGTCAGACGATGATGATACTGGCTGCTCAAACAGATGTCACATATCTGCAAGTCATGTCAGAACCGGAGGAGGACGTCACATACGACGGCACGCCAAACAGCCCCCATGACAGTTTAAAGTTCATGCTGCACAAGTACTGTTCCTTCAACAATAGCAATGGATGGGGAGTCATGTGACTCTTCGGGCGAGCAATACAATGCGACGAGAGTATTGTCGTCCTGAACGGAGAGAGAATAAACGTCTCTGAGGTGATGAAAACAAAGTTCTGTCATCTCATCTCTCCTGTGACCCGCTGACTGGACCTCCACTCAGGCTGGACTCTGGCTGGTGGACAATTTGACCCCGTGAACTTCTTGCATGTGTCTCTTCATCAGTAACCGTTCAGGAAACAACTGGTCACAGTCGCCACATTTGTACGGCCGCTCCTCTTGATGTTTGGCGAGCACGTGTTTCCTGAGCGTCGAGCCTCGGTTGAAGGACTTGTGGCACACGTGGCAGCTGAAAGGCTTCTCACCGGTGTGGGTTCGGATGTGCTCCGTCATGTGTCCTTTCAGCTTGAAGGACTTGTTGCAGAAGTGGCAGCTGTACGGTCTCTCTCCTGTGTGAACCCTCATGTGGTTCTGCAGGTTGCTCTGACAGTTTATCTGCTTTCCACAGATGTGACAGTCAAAGTTTCCTTTGCTGTCATGTGACTTCCTCTCGTGCGTCTTCAGGTGCCATGTGAGCACTGTTTTTTTGGTAAATATGTAGTTGCATATGTGGCAGCGGTACAGGGTGGTGCTGGTCTTTTCCTCCGAGGGCTGTGGCTCCTCCGAGAGGTTTTCAACGGCTCCTGCGCTCTCCTCTGCTGCTCGGCAGTCTTCTAACTGTTGCACCGTTTTGATGAGTTCTTTGGTCAATGCGTCCCCGTCATCACTGTCCTCCGCTGAAGGTTGCTCCTCACTGCCATTGATCCACAGCTCCTCCCTCTGCTCCACATGTTCCCTCTTACACTGCGAGGGTCCTGCTGCGTCCTGGCCATCGCTCCAGTCCTCCATTTTCAGGGGACTCGGAGCAGCAGGTGGGGGTGAGGTCGGCACATGTCCTCCATGTTTGGCATCTGGGAGGACAGGAATGACAGCAGGTTACATATGTGCTCAAATGAGTTTCCCATCAGTCCACAACAACAAAATAAAGACCGAAACCCAGAGAGCTTCAGACGTTAACGGCAAGTAGCAAGGCAAGTCCAATTTGAAGTGCTTTACAGAAGCTGATCCTGTTAAAAACAAGGCAATGAAGAGAAAGAGACACTTACTAAAGAGGAAAGAAAATGCATAAATAGAAGTTAATTAAAAGATATAATCCCAACAGATCAGATAACACAGGAGAACAGAAGCTGCAGTGCAGGATAGTGATTAAAACAGACAGACCATTATAACAGGAAAGTACATTCAGAAGCAAGTGAAAACGAACGCCAGTAACAGTCAGTAATCCCTGACCCACAGGTTTCCACAGCCGATTCACAGACACACACACATAGGCACAGCTGCCTGCTTCTAGTTTGGATTTTCCGCCCTCACCTGAATCAATCTGCTGTGAAGTTCTGCAGAGGCCTGACAATGAGCAGCTGATTTGAATCAGGTGTGTGGGAGCAGGGTGACATCTAAAACCTGTAGGATGGGCGGCCCTCGAGGACTGGAGGTGTCCACCCCTGATCCAAACGGTTCAACCTGACCCCCTACAAAGGCACGAGAGGCTCCGTGCTCCATCCTCATCCCACTCCTTCCTTCAGCATCACATGGAGCCAACACACACTACTTGAGTCATCCACTGTGTCAAAGAGGGATCTGACTCTTTGGAGAGGACATATGAGCAGATGAGAGGTTGAAGATGAGGACAGTGGACCCTCTGTCTTTCGCCAGTACCGACACAGACGTGGCGGATGTGGCGGCCACCGTTATCTGACGTGATTGTTGACGGTGACGTACCTGCCCGGTGCAGCCGGATCTCCGGCTTATAGATCAGATCCAGCAGCCGCTGCAGCCTCTGGTTCTCTAGCTTGGTTTTGTTCATCTCCTCCTGGTAGTCCAGGATGGTCCTCTCAACGAAGCCGAAGATGTCCACGGCAGCGGCGGTTAGTTTGTCCGTCAGGAAGGCGTTGAACGCCTGGAGCGTCGCGGTGGCCATTCTGCAACCTCCTTCTCCTTTTTCGTCTCCCAGCTTCTTCTCTCTCCCCGCTGCTTCTTCTTCTTGCTTCTTCTTCGTCTTGCTTTTTTGAGACGGGGGAGCTTACTGAGTCGTTCCATTGGTGTAAAAATGCCATACTGACACCTGCTGGACACTAAGAGTCATTGCGGGGTATGTTTACATATGGCGAATGTCTTGGAATTTAAACAAAAAACACTCAGATTTAAAACAAATAATGAAAATGAGATTTCTCATCAGAACAGAGCTCATTTATTCACAAATCTATAAATATAAATATGTAACCCTCTGCTCAACTTCACAAAATCCAACATCACAAAACCTCGATAGGCTTTCACTTACTGAATACTGAACCACTTTATCAATTGTTTCAAAAGTGGCTTCCTTCGTTCAAAGTTACGTTTCAGTGACATCTAGTGGCAGAATAGGAGACAGAAAAACAATGTATGTCTTATGTATGTGGTTGGTGTAACTAGGGTTTGTGTGAAGGATGGAAATACTTTTGTGTAAATACCGATTGATTGTTAGTCAATAGTAAATAACTTATATGCTACCAACACTACACAGCAGTATTGACCTGTTTGAATCAGTCACATGATTTAGGTGACTGAAGCAGTTAAAGCAAACTAAGCAAACCAAGCGTGGAAGCAGTCAGACACCCAGTGACACCCATCACTACTTCAGCCATCAATTCTCTGTCCCATGCCCCTCTCTCCTCCTACCACATGTCCTCAGATCAATCATTGTCAATCATTGGACCATCATTAGCTTTCACGTGTACAGGCAATAAAAAAGATGATGTCAAATATTGCTGAAGATGATGTTTTTCATGAAAGGAGTGTTCCTAATGATTTGACGCCGTCTTCTCTGTGATTAAGCTCATGGTGAAGAATCTTCAGTTTGAGGATGGGAAGATGATATCCGCTGCTCAGTACTTCCGCTCAGGCAGCAGTGCAGCTGTGGAGCTGACTGAGGAGGAGAAAACCTTCGCCAAGCATATCAGAGTACGTCCAGCTACCTCCACATTTCTGTCAGGTTATGAGTGGAGAGTTTGTCTGACCGTGTTTCCTCGCAGGCTGTGTGGCAGAGTATTCTGACAAACGTCGGTCACATTGAAGACTCCACTGATTTCTTCAAGTCTGGTGCTGCTTCCATGGACGTGGTCAGGTGAAAACGACCTGCTGAATGAAATGTTGAGGATCTCTGTTGCACATGTTTACTAGAATCTCCTAACACACTCGTTCAGCCTCCAACTGTCAATGTGACTACGTGTTCTTTGCTGCTGATCATCAATTCACAAACAGTTGACGTCCACAAACAGACCCCTCACTCTTCTCCCCCTCTCTGTCCGTAGGCTTGTAGAGGAAGTGAAATTGTGCGCCGGTAGTTGCCAGCTGCAGAATGAGGACGTCTACATGAACACCACCTTCCAGGAGTTCATCCAGATGTGTGTGAGGAAGCTGCGAGGAGAAGACGATGAAGAGGAACTGGTCGTTGACTATGTATGTATTTACAGACGGGCACTGGATGGTTCTTGCTCAACACCCAACTAGTTTCTCAGAAACGTAACCTTTCACCAGGTGGAGAAGAACATCAACAACATGACGATTAAGATGCCTCATCAGCTGTTCATTGACGGCGAGTTTGTGGATGCGGACGGGGGAAAAACCTACAAGACCATCAACCCAACGGACGGCACAGTGAGAAATCGATTCAGTCTGTCACCAGTTAGGCAGCTGACAGGGTGCAGAAGTAGAAAGTAGAATAAAAGGACACAGAGGACTTGTCAGCAAAGTACTGCAGCGTTACTTCAGCTTTTAAAATGTTTCTGCCTGTCTCACATGACAAGTTCTCGTCTGGCTGTCTGTCCTGCAGGCCATCTGCGACGTGTCTCTGGCTCAGATATGTGACGTGGACAAGGCTGTGGCGGCCGCCAAGGAGGCCTTCGAAGACGGAGAGTGGGGGAAAATGAACCCCAGAGACAGAGGCAGACTCATCTACAAGTCAGTTTCTCTCACTAAACTTATAGGTTGGCTTGTTGTTGGGCATTCTATCATATAGTGCATCCTGGAGGTTTATTTGTTATTGTTGCTATGGGAACATGTGCCCATGACTTTGACGTCAACGAGGTTCCCCTGCGTCTCCTCGGCCACAGGCTGGCTGATCTCATGGAGCAGCACCAGGAGGAGCTGGCCACCATTGAATCCATTGACTCGGGAGCCGTCTACACTCTGGCCCTCAAGACTCACGTGGGCATGTCTATCCAGACCTTCCGCTACTTCGCTGGCTGGTGTGACAAGATCCAGGTGAGACATTAAATCATCTTTTAAACCTCCCAAATGACGTGTGCTGTCAAAACGCGATGATGTGATGTCTGTCTATTTACAGGGCAGCACCATCCCCATCAACCAGGCCCGACCCAACCGTAACCTGACCTTCACCAAGAGAGAGCCCATTGGGTGAGAAATAATCTGTCTCCAGAACGTAATCCCTCTCTTTGTAATGGGCTGGTCTGAGGACAGGAGGACCAAGGACAGCGGGTCTCTGACTCTGAGAGAGGATGTGTCCCTCTGGGACATAAGAGACATAAAAATACTTCATAAAAAGTTGAAGAGATCAGTTTGGATGAGTCACAATGGCGATGATGTGGAGTGATTGGACAAGTACAGAGCGGTGGTCACACGTACTCGTTCTGTCCAGAGTGTGCGCCATCGTCATCCCATGGAACTACCCTCTGATGATGCTGGCCTGGAAGACGGCAGCCTGCCTGGCAGCAGGAAACACCATCGTCCTCAAACCTGCTCAGGTGAGGCTTCTCGTCTGAATCGGTACAGGAGCCAAAGAGAAGAGCCCTGAGACTGACACACATTTGTCTCCAGGTGACTCCTCTGACGGCACTGAAGTTTGCTGAATTGGCAGCGAGAGCAGGATTACCGAAAGGAGTGATCAACATTCTGCCTGGATCAGGTGGGAGCACACCCCTGATCTGACTATAACATGTTCGCACTTACAATCCATCTAAAGTGATCACCCCCAGTGATTAGACACATCCCACAGGTATACTTGGTACTCAATGTACCGATCTGAGAGTTCAGCATCTGTCCATGTCACACACACACGAGTCAGCCCAGTTCTCATCATCTCGTAGGCGCTCTGGTGGGTCAGAGACTCTCCGACCACCCTGACGTTCGAAAACTGGGATTCACCGGCTCCACTGAAATCGGTAAACACATCATGAAGAGGTGAGCGGCAGACACCACACTGATCAAAAGTGAACAAAGCAGCTCAGTGATGCGTCGTCGTCCGTCTGAAGCTGTGCAGTCAGTAACGTGAAGAAAGTTTCCCTGGAGCTCGGAGGAAAGTCCCCTCTCATCATCTTTGCCGACTGTGACATGGACAAGGCTGTACGGATGGTACGCTCACTCGGGGGGGGTTTGTGGCACTGAAATAGCTGCAGAGGTTTCAACTACTGTGTAATCTGTTTCAGGGCATGAGCTCAGTGTTCTTCAACAAAGGAGAGAACTGCATAGCAGCTGGGAGACTCTTCGTTGAAGACAGCATTCATGACCAGTTTGTCAAGAACGTGGTGCGTGACATCACACAGCAGCGCTGAACAGCAGGAAGTTGAATGATTTCTGGTCAGACTGACAGGGGACATGAAGAACTTCATTGTCTCGTTACCATGGCACCTGTCAGTTGCTGGGAGCAGGGAACAGGTGAAGTGTGAGGATGTGAGCTGACGTAACTAGAGGGGGGTTCCACTGACAGGCAGGAAGCGGAGGGTTCCGTCCTTTTCTTACTTCACAAACACGAGTAAAGTCGAGTCAGATTATTTTTCAGCAGACGTTGTCAGACGTTTTCAGCATCTGTGTCTAGACCTCCACAATAACAGCGGTGGACTGTCTCTGTGGAGCAGGGGTTAGTGGGTCTGTCTGTTAACACAAAGGTCGGGGGTTGGAGTCCTCTCCATACAACAATGATCGCCCTCGATACCTTTCATTCTGTCAGGTGGAGGAGATCAAGAAGATGAAGATCGGTGATCCACTGGATCGCTCCACAGATCACGGCCCTCAGAACCACAAAGCCCACCTGGACAAACTGGTGGAGTACTGTCAGGCCGGTGTCATCGAGGGAGCGACCCTCATCTGTGGTGGCAAACAGCTACAGCGACCAGGTGAGGAAATCCGAGTGTTCCACCTGTGATGTGATGGAAGATGGAGGCTCTGTAGTGTGCTGTGTCTATGATGTGACCCCCGCTAGGATTCTTCTTCGAACCCACCGTGTTCACTGATGTGCAGGACCACATGTACATCGCTAAAGAGGAGTCGTTTGGCCCCGTCATGATTCTTTCCAAATTTAAAGACGGGTAGGGCTGTCATCAACTCATTGTACACGTTCTTTTCTTTTTCTAACTAGTTGCGTTTCCTGTCCTGTCTCAGTGAGGTGGACAGTGTCCTCCAAAGGGCCAACGCCACAGAGTACGGCCTGGCTTCAGGTGTTTTCACACGGGACATCAGCAAAGCTCTGTATGTCAGTGAAAGGTTGAACGCTGGCACAGTCTTTGTGAACACCTACAACAAGACCGATGTGGCTTCACCTTTTGGAGGCTTCAAACAATCTGGATTTGGCAAAGACCTGGGTAAGAACAACTGGGACTGTGGTACTTTTCTCAGTAACAACCGCTACCGTTGTGTCCGGGTCCTCTGTCTGATCCGGGTGAACCCGGTTGGCTGTCTCCATTCACTCTCTCTCCCTGCTACCGTCCTCACTGGACTGGACTGGGCTCCGGTTGTTGACTCCTGAAGAGTCACACTGTGTGTTCATGTGTTAGCAGCCACAACCTGAACATGTGAGAGTAAGAATGTGGCCACTTTGTGAAATGAGGCAAACAGCATCGTTGTCATGGATACTGCAGGTCAGATGAATGGTTCTTGAGTTATGGATATCAAACACACGTCAGGCACATTGTCACTGTTATAACTGCATTTGTTGTCAACAACTCAAACAACTCGTCTTGATAGAGTTCCTCATTTGTGTCACTCCATCACATTTATTTTTATATGTCTAGATTTTTACATTTTCCGTTCCAGTGGTCACTTAAACTATTGCTATTGCTAAAGTGACCTGAGCCATTATTTTTTTGTACTTGCTTTTATCTTGTTTTTGTTTTCATTGTTTGTCCATTGTGTACATGTTGTGTATATTTACATAGGTGTTTATTTCTAATCTGTCCAATCAGGGCAAGAAGCACTCAACGAATACCTGAAGACAAAGGCGGTGACCATCGAGTACTGAATCACAGAGAGCAGAGGCGACGAACGGGGACTCGTGGAGGGTGGAGTGATGTCACCTCTGACCTGTGGTCAAGTCACAAGCGCTGTTGATCATATTGTAATGAACTGACCGTCCTACACTGTGCAAATGATTCCGTTACTGATTAGCAGGGGATTTACAGGAGTTTATGGAGTACATGTACATTAGTTCTAATATGGTGACATCAGGTCACAAAAGTCTTTGGCGATGTAACATTTGTAATAATGAAAAGTACTGAACACACTTACACACCTCTTCCATCATGAACAAGTTTTCACTATCTACAGTCTGTGGGCTCAGTCCCCCACCTCTGTCTCTCCCATCATCAAACTTGTATTTCTACTGTTATTAAAGAGTGCAGTGTTGAGTTTGTGTTGAGTACATGTGTATACAGTACACACACACACACACACACATATATATGCACATGATGTATCAGATATTTTTACTGCTAGCTACAGAAAAAATTCCCATGTAGTATTTTCTAGTCAAGAGTTTTAAAAATAAGTTTATCTGCAACTATTCAGCCTGCTGGACCTTTTGGTATCACAGCTGCTCTACCACCCAAAGCAATACACATATCAGGACTCTCTAGAACTCTCTAGATGTTGTCTCTAGATGTACAAACGGTCAGGGCTAAAACTACGTGTCCTTCAAGGTGTGAAAGCGAGCACACCTCACAGATAACACTCTCCACTACTACTACTTCTTGAACTGCTGGGTCTCTTAGTTGAGTTTTGTAGTTGTTGTTGTTTATCATGACCATGGATTGCAGTTTTATTCTGGAAGTGTGTTATTATAATGTATTGTCCATTGAACCTGACATCAATTCCTGGTTCATCCATCTTGGAAGAGGAATTCTCTCCTATGGCTCTTCCAGAGGTTTCTACCTCTGGAGGTTAAACGTTTTTTTAGGGAGTTTTCCTAATTATAATCAAGAACGGTACGATCTTACAGAGGTTGTAAGGACAAAGGTGTAAGGACAATGATGTTAGGACAAAGTCACTAAGGGGACGAAGGACCAAGGGTAGCATGCTATTTTGTTGACGTTTTAAAACGGGATTCCACACAGACGTTTCCGTTTCACTTATTCACCACCTACTGTTCTTTGTGTACTTTGTCACTGAGCAGTGAGAACATACCGTTTATGTCTGTGACAGCGAGCTCGAGGCGCCTGCATCTTCTTCTTCGCCCCCTGCAGTGCGTGAACTGGCTGCACTGCCCCCTGCTGGACACAAGCGGAGCCGCCGTCACGCCCACCGCAGGATGCGTCTTGTTGTCGCCTTTCAGCCGCCACGATCTCAGCGCCGTGTTGTGTGAGACTGACGCTGCCGAACGTGTCTCTGGTGTGTGGTGTCTGTGGGATGGAACAATGCTACAGGAACAACAACAACAACAACAACAGCCACACCACCCGGAGAGAGGCTCCATCATCCGGGAGCGGAGGCGGAGGACCAACGGCAGCAGGCCGAACGTGTCCAGGTGGATTTCAGCTGCTCATGCAAACACACGGTTATGCTACATACATGTTTGCATGTTCATACATATTAAATGATATTTCCTCTGTATCTGGATTGAAGCAGTAAACCGGTTCGGCGGCCGATGCACCGGAAACCTCCTGTGGACAAAGTGAGTGAAAGTGGACGTGACTCCTTCCGGATGTTGTGGTGTTTTACCGTAAACCGTCAATAATAATAATAATAATAATAATAATAATAATAATAATAATAATAATAATAAAATGATATAGAGATAGATGCTTAATGCGACGATTAAAGCTGATGTTAAATGATGTTAAAATTTGCGATTTTTTCCCGCGACTGTGACTATGGATTTTGGATGTTTGAAAAGATGAAACTAGTTTTTTTTTTTTTTTTTTAATTTTCAGACGTCTATCATGAACTAGATAATTGAGCTGTTTTGAAGGTGGGTTTACACCTCCTGTTCTTCTCGACTGAACCGAAATCTGTGTATGAGGGGAAAATCGGCTGTTTTTCCGCGATTTTCTCGAAACCTTGATGGCATTAAGGTGATAGAGTCATAAGGATCCTGATGATTCCTCACAAAATGATCAACTTCGCTGTCATGTTGTAAAAAGTGATGTAATAGAGTAGGTGCAGAAAAAGTGAACTGAAATCACAACAACAACAATAATAATAATAATAATAATAGTACAAAAAATGGCCACATGAAGTTGAGCCGTCTCAGTCTGTAGATTTTGTGTTAAACTCTCAGAGACGTTTAAAAACGTGGGTCCATGTGTGTTTTTCATTCCAGCAAAGACAAAAGCTCAAGCCGAACACCACGGTGACATCTCCACACAGGTGAGACTGTCTGCAGCTTACTGTCAGGCTGGAAACAAAGACCCAGCTCGTATATTTGTACCTTCCAGTGCTCAGGGAAACTCAGAGTCAAGGTCCCACCCCTGCCCCCGTCCCACGGTGGACAGGATGGAGACGACCGCTCCACACTGCTCAGGGCGACAGACGCACGCCAGACGTCAGAAGGACACACACAGGCACCCGGCTGTGGGTTGGGTGGACAGACATTCGCCCACATCTGAGGCTGGACGAGTCAGTGTCCAAGGGGACAGTGACACGGACTTGTCAGACTCAGAGCGACTGTGTGTGCTGCCCTCTGCTGAGGCTCCTCCTCAGCTGGAGCTGCGGCCAGAGGTCATCCGGGCTGAAGACTCTTTCTCTCGCGGGCTCAAAGGACGGGGCCAGGGTGGCTTTGACTTCCCAGACTTCCTCCCTCCACCATTTAATTCCTGGAGCCTCCGTCAGCTGGCTCTGTTCTACAACGTGGAGGGCCGAGGGACCCCACCACCCAGGCCAGTGGGTTCTCTGGAACGTTACTTTGAGAGGCTGCTGCAGATGGAGTGGCTACAGATCCAGACGGTTCAGGAGGAAGGGGGCAGTTCAGCTGTTACAGATGTTCTATCCAGCTGCCACCACTCATCCACTGCTACCTCGTCACGCCTCAGCTCTCCAAAGTGCATCCTCCAGTGCCGGCGTGCCTTCCCCCTCACCTTCCTCTCCTCTCTGGACAGTCACTCCGCGCTGCTCTCCAGCCACACCACCTGTGGTGTGTCGTGTTGCCGCTCCAGTAGCACCCACCCTCGTCCGTCCAGACTGAGCTCATTACTGGAGCGCAGGGTTGCTGCTCCTCTGCCTCAGAGAAGCTACAGCGAGAGCCGGGTGACCTCCTCAGGAACGGGCCCAGCGCCCCGAGCTCCGAGGTTCAACAGCCCCGTGAGGACCACCAGCCATCTGAAGAGGATGCAAGCTTTGGGCAATATTCGCAATCCGGATCAACATACAACCACAAAGCCTCATTCCAGGACCCCAAAGAGCAAAGAGCCGGGAGTGGACCGCAGACTGCATGGGTCTAGAGGGAGGGGGGAGTCAGAGCAGAGAAGATGCAGCACAAAGATACATCAAGATGCATCTGAGACAATGTGGAGTGGGTCTGGGTGTAGGAAAGAGGGGAGGGGTGAGTCAGGGTGTAGGAAAGAGGGGAGGGGTGAGTCAGGGTGTAGGAAAGAGGGGAGGGGTGAGTCAGGGTGTAGAAAAGAGGGGAGGGGTGATTCAGGGTGTAGGAAAGAGGGGAGGGGTGAGTCAGGGTGTAGAAAAGAGGGGAGGGGTGATTCAGGGTGTAGGAAAGAGGGGAGGAGTGAGTCAGGGTGTAGGAAAGAGGGGAGGGGTGAGTCAGGGTGTAGGAAAGAGGGGAGGGGTGAGTCAGGGTGTAGGAAAGAGGGGCGGAGTCACTCTGGGTGTAGGAGTGGGGGAAGCTGTTCTCCCAGCTGTAGGACAGAGGGGTGCAGTGGGTGTGGGACAGAGGGGTGCAGTGGGTGTGGGCTCCAGTGGAGGAGTCCAGCTGAGGACCAGGAGGTGAAACCAGACGCTGTGACTGCGATCATGAACAACCTTCCTGGGTCCAAATATTCTGCTGTGAACAGACTGAACCGACCGAAACAAGTGGAATTTGTAACATGACGTCAGAGTTTTATCAGTTTTGAATGTACGTTCGTTTGACGGAGATGAAAAAATACGAAATAAAAATATTTTCAATTGGACTTCAGAGGATCCGGTGTTCACACTGTGTTGACTGTGGCAGCAGCCTCCTCCCTCCAGCTTCTTTGATTGCACCTTCAGATCTAGAAGATGATAATATGAAACAGAAGACAAAGTGTAGATACGATTAACTTTCATTTTTCCTGATGAACACACCAGCAGACGGACTCAGGCGGGTGGAGTTAGTGCTTTTATTTGTCATTTTTAACTTTATGACACTGATAAATCACTGACACGTATTTACATCTTACCATTATCTTTTTTTTTTTCCTGCATTAGTAAAGTGCAGCTCCAGCGGTACGAGTCCTTCAACTGGTTACAAGAAAACCTACCCCCCCCCTCCCCCCTCAAAGACAGACAGACAAATAAAATCAGCATCAGTAACCACTGAGTTAAGGTCTGAGAAGCATCGTCGCTGAGTTATTTCATCATTGAAGGAGGTTTGTTGCTCTGGAGGCTCTGACATCCTGAACATCTTCCGGGAGTCACTGGATAACGGCAGATAAAGGAATAAAAACATTGCATTGCTTGAGCAAAGATGCGTAAAAATCACACACACACTGATGTTCTGATGTCTGAAGGTGAAGAAGAGAGAAGAGCCTTATTGATGAAACATGATCGGTTCTCTCCAGTGATAAACTCAACTCAGGTTTAGTAAGTTTGTTAATTCTGAAATGACGAAAAACTCAGTAACAACCTGATTTCAATTTAAATTGAATTCAAACATTGATTTGTAAGTTGACCTGAAACAGAAGCAGTTTCCCTCATTTCGGGATTTGCATCAGACTCTGGTGGAGTTTGTCCACAATGGTTCTCCAAACGAGGGTTCAGGGTCCAAAAGCCCAAACTGCTCAAAGCAGCAAGTCCATGCTGACGACAGTAAAAGTCAAATTGTTGTTGTAATTCATTCAAGACTTCCTTCCTGCCACAAAAGAAGAGAAAGCTGCAGGAGAAACAGACTCACTTACAGATGTTACAAACAAAGAATGAAGTTTGAAAAAACAAACAAACCAAAAGCTGATGAACACGCTAAGAGGAGAGGACGTTTCACAATAAGAGTGTGCCCACTTTTTTCTTGTTTTGATAAACAGCTGATTGCTGCCAACTGAGGTGTAGTTTAGCTTCTGGATCAATCAGATGATCAGAACAGCTGATGCCGTCCAGTGGAACTGGGCAGCTGGAGGGAAAAACAAGACGACCAGTACTGACTTGTACCACTAGGTGTCAGTCAGCGCCGGCTGCTTCTGACTGGTGCAGAATGCATCTCAATGTTCGTGTTTTGCCCATCACATACCCTCGGTTAGCTAGTTTTATAAAATGAAGGTAAAAAAACAGAAACTTACAGATTTATCTATGTTATCTATGTCTGCGTCTTTTTCTGGATCACGGGATCGGTAGAAAAAGCCCCCGGTTTTACACACAAAGTAAAACTCGGGGTTTTGACGCAACATTTCCTCCTCGTATAGGGAAGGCGCAGGTCCAGCAGGGAGGGAATGCATGTTTTTCAGCCTCAGGCAGCCCAGGTGGGTGGGGGTGGTTCCCCTCTGTTTCCTGAGCTGCTGCTTCAACAGCTCCCCTGCTGGGAGCTGCCTGAGGCGGGAAAACATGCATCCTCTGCGTGTCGTTAGGCTTCAGACTCGCCCTTCCGCTTCCCCTCGTCCCCAGCATCGCTGTCTTCTGATTGGCTGTTGCTAAGCATCAGGAACTGTCCGTCAGCGGCTGGAGGGTTCACTGGGCGACTTGAGGCAGCAATCAGTCGACTCTGCTCCTCCAAATCCTACCAGTCGAAACAAGGAGATAAAGGTCACGAATGTGTCTATTACAGTGTTTTCTGTTTCGGAACAGAAAAATGTCACAGGAAAGCACCAAACTCATTTGGCAAGCATCTCTTTTTTTTATTTACCCTAGAAGTATTGAGGATCAGTAAATCTGTTCACACTACGCTGATTCAGAAGACTCAGCTACAATCTGGTGTTAGTTCATGTCTCTATCTGTCTGAAAATGCACAAACACCATAATATTTCATGTTCTGGGTCATAGTATCCAGAATTTTCTCAGGATCTGGATCAAACTTTGACATATTAGAGAACCTCGAGCCTAGAGTCTATTATTGTGAAGTTCTAGGCCCAGATGCTGAAAATGTCCCTATCTCACAATGATAAAGAATCCATCAACAGATTCCTGCATCCAGATGGTTCTAGAACACTACCAACATTTAATCATCTGGTCCTGGTCCCATTTCCTGAAAATGTCGTTACAGTCTGTTCAGAACTTGTTGAGTTATTTTGCTGAGACACAGACAAATGACAACAAGAACAATCCTCACCTTCTCTATCTGTCTCTGCTTGCTGAGCTCCTCCTGCTGTTTCTCTTTGGCTTTGTCCTGCTCCTTCCTCTTCTCATCTGCCACACGTTCCTGCCAAAGACAACGGACAATGACAACCACTCTCCAACATGGACATGTGAAGGCAGCAGCAGCAGCAGCAGCAGCTCTTCTCACCATCTCAGAGTGGAACGCGATCTGCTTGGCCAGACCGATACTGTCACAGATCTAGAGCACGAGGAGAGAGGTGAGACAGACTGTGTAAGACAGACACACAAACAGCTGAGCAGCTAGACGACCTTCTCTCCATCGTTGTTGGACTCAAAGATGTAGCAGACGGCTCGGCTGTCACCCTGCCCGCTGGCCGTCTGCAGAACGAAACCAAACAGCCTCTTGTTGTCCTGATGGGACGAACACTGAACCACGCTGGAGAGAGGGAACTGCAGCAGGAGAGAGATGGTTGGAGGTCAAACAGCCAAAAACACCTCTAGCACGTCCAACCGGAGGGATCGTCCTACCCTGAGTCGAGTAACTTGAGTCTGAGGATCGATGAGCCTGAAGAATAGACATCATCAATGTCAGAGAGGAGCGCATCACACTGCAGACATTCAAAATCCTTGGGAGAATATTTGTCTATTTTTCACTTGTTTCAAACAAAGCCGACAAATCTCATTCATTCATTCAATTCATCCTTTGACTAGAAATAAGACAAATATTTTTTTGCAGTTTTTGCAGTGCACTGCTTCCAAAATCACCAAAACTGAAGAAAAACAGCTATTATTGTCCATTTCAGTGTTACTTTCACCACATTAACTTGCTAAACCTACATGACATACAGCAGTTTGTGCCTGTTAGCGTCAAACCCTTTCTTAAGGAAAACTTGGAGCAATTCCTCTAGCGCCCCCTCTGTACAGACTTTGCACTGCACTGGTCTCACACAAACCCACTGCGGTTCATACTTGAGGCAGTCACAGGTGACCAGCAGGTGAGATTCGGTCATCCTGAAGATGTTGTGAATGGCTCTGGCGGCCAGGATCTGTCTCATGGTCTCAGAGATGATATCTGCTGACTCGGCAGTCCGCACCTCCATGCAGCCGAGGAAGCGAACGATGAACAGCTGGTGGAGGATGGAGTCTGGACGGCAGAGAGAAAATTGACGAAAAAGTTAAGACTGAAACGTACAGACTGCAGGAAAACATTTTAAATGACTGTTCATTTATGTAAAAAAAACAAAGGCAGCAGTGAGTTAGTTCTAGTGTCATGTAGGAAAACTCTGACTATTGAATCCAGATCCAATAAAATTGTTATTATTTTGGTGAAAAAAAGACTCATCTCAATGGGACTAAGCTAGCATACTTTGGAGTACCGTAATGGTTGTGGAATTATGGTACTCCAAAGTATGCTAGCATGACTGTAGTGGGTAAATTACAATAAATATAAATACTGAAATCATTGTTGTGTATGGTTTTAATTATAACACAAATCGATGACAACAATGAAACATGACCAGAGAGGCTGCTGGTACCTTCACTGTCCTCTGATGTGCTGTCTCCTGACTCCCCAAACGGGTTGCTCCTTCTGTCAAAATGAACAAAATTCCCATTTTGAATATATGATGAACGCCAGCAGCGGTGGCAGCCAGAGGGTTGTGTGACTTGATTCATGTTCCTCTGCAAATAAGGAAAACAAGCACACACACACAAACACACACACCTGCCAGACTGTGCTGCCGTCTTGCTCTGTCCTGAGCTCTCCTCACTGACGGGGGAAATAATGTCAAACTGGATGGGTGTTTCCGGGGCAACCAGTGCATCCAATGAGAGCACAGATAGAGCAGGAGACGGCTCGGAACCCACAGAACTTATGCTGCTGGCTCTGCCCACACGACCTTTACTGCATTAGGGAGGGAGAGACGGAAGGTGTCACAGGTGGAGGTCTGACTCGTCACGTCAGTGGGTCAGGACGCACACTGTCACACCTGCTGGGTCGCATGTTCTCATGCCTCTGCTGGAAGGACGGGGACGGCGTCACAGCCTCAAGAGCTGATTGGTTCACTCTGGCTGCCAGTTCCTGCCAATGGCAGACACACAGTGGGAGGAAGTCAGACTGGAGAGCCTGAAATTTCTAACGTGTGTTGTAATTTCTGGGCAAACATGGAAACTCATGTAACCAGGCAATCCAATCACAGTTCAGGAAAGTATTTTAGCTTATGATGGTCACATGTTGGCCAAGAAATTATTCTATTTTCATTTCACCAATATTCCCATCTCTACCCATCAGCTACTGTATATGTATATATACTCTTGCTATGTACTTATTGTTATCTAGTTTTACTTTATGTACTGTGTTCACACAAAAGAATAGAATACCATGACTTTTTTGTCAAGTTTTTGTCAAGAATATTTTTGTCTTCATTTAGATAACTATAGCTAACTATAACTATAGCCTATAGCTATGTATTTCAAAAATATTACAATGTTTTGTTTGAAGTTTGTGTAAAACACCAATTATGCAGTTTAAATATCCTAAAATCTCAAATCTGAGATACTGGATTTTCATGAGCTGTATGCCAAAAATTAAGAAAAAAGGCTTGAATCTTCTTCTTCTTCTTTCGGCTTTGTCCCTCTTCAGGGGTTGCCACAGCGAATCATCGATTTCCATCGATTTCCATCTTTCCCTTGAATATAGGCTTGAATATTTCAGTTTATGTAGGGATGAATCTAAAATATTTACAGTGAGTAAGAAACGTGTATCTCTCTATCTGTGCAGGTGTATACAGAAGTATACATCAGGCTGAAAACTGGGGATTGAGAGCTTTAGGAAGGACACACCTCTGCATTCTCACTCAGGTAGATCCTCCTGGAGATGTTGTTGATAGTGGCGATCCACTGGGTGAGCAAGAGGCACGGTGAGGACAACTCAAAGTCCAGAGGACACAAAGTGGGCGACATGGCCGAAAGCTAACTTACCTCCTCACAGTCCTTCCTGCTCTCCGCCTGTAGTGTCACGACTCTGACAGAACACACAAAAAAACAACGGGTTCATACTTGAGAAGGGTGTTTCCCTGCAAGACGAATAAACAGAGCGTCATCTCACTTCTTGCCATCGAAGGAAGTGACCTGGAAGCAGAAGCGGCGGTCGTCACTGTCGACCGCCATGACCGAGGAGTTGTCGAGGTCTGTGACCAGCCCGCCGGCCACTTCGCCGCGGCCCTGCTGCATCAAGTTACCTCCCTGCGTGAAGAAGTACTGGCGTTCCCAGGACGACGACACCAGACCCGTCTTACTGAGAGAACACAGTCACATGTTTATCGTCACTTACGTCAAACATCTTTTCTATCCGACCAGCTAAATGACTTTTTGGAGCCAAACACCCGTGGGAAAGTAGATTATAAGTATATAGTAGATTATCAATAGTAGTAGATTATAAATATATATCTGTATCCCATTGAAAATGTCCTTACTTGCGAATGTACAGGTAACCCTGCTTCCTGGTCAGGTTACGGCAAACGGGTGAGTGCACAGGGTCGGGGTCACATGGTGCGTACAGAGGATCACATGACATCTCCATCTGCTGGATGGTCTGCTGCATCTGCCCAACTTCCTCCTCCATCTCCCGTCGCACACTGGACACAGGAAACACCAGAGAACATCACGTATCTGTTCTCAAACACTGTTGGCCAACACAGCTGAAGCAGAATGCACGTGCACGACGAGTTCTAAATCACCTCATGTTCATCTTATGAGCTTTAACATCTTAGCAGCAAATCTTAAGTACAAAATCTATCAAACAAACAGCAAAACTGCACGTACAACACTGTTTTACTGTTGATTAAATGTTCTCAGAAATCAGCTACATACTCACTGTCTACTGGCTGATTTTTACACATTAGTAACGGCGAGTGAAACACTCTGTGGTGTGAGTGGGTGTCAAAATGTTTCAGAAGCGTTGGGAAATGAATGAAAATCATAGAAGTCTTACTTCTGGACACTCGTTCCGATGGTTCCCAGGAAGTCCTCCCACTGCTGGGTGAGATTTTCTGAACCCAGTTTAAAGAAACTGATCTGCAGACAACAAACACATGAAGCTTTTACTGGCGTTTTCCTGAACAAAGTCTTTTAACTGTGTTTACTACACAAGTACAACTCTTTGTTCATCATCATTGTCATCTTCCGCTTGCTACAGTTACACGTCGCGATTGTGCCGGATCCCAGCGGTCAACGGGCGGACGTCAGGCTACAACCTGGACGAGTCACCAGCTCATGGCAGGGCCCCATGAAGGACAACCATTCACACTCACATTCACACCTACGGGTGATTTAGAGTGACCAATTAACCCCAGAATGCTGTTGGAGGTGGGAAGAAGCCGTAAAGGAGTGAGATCAGTTCCAAAATGAATGAATGCACAGGGAAGGATTCATACATGCACACACAAAGATTTTAGGCATTCACGAAAACAAATATCTGTGCATAATATGGAATGTGCATTTACAAACCGCTTGGCTGTTCTTGCTATGTGGTGCAGTGCTGACCACTCTACCACCGCGTCGCCCCAACTCTTCTTTAACTTTTACCGTACACAGATGATGCAGGTGTGTGTGTGTGCGTGCAAGTACCTGAGCCTGCATGTAGCCCAGCAGCGGCTCCAGCAGCGCCGTCTTCTTCTTGTACTGAAGCGTGTTCAGCGAGCAGAAATAGTGCATCATGGTCTGGTGCTGCTTCTTGCGGGAGGTGTAGACGTCCTCCACCGCCTCCGCCCGCATCTGCGACACATCTGACTTTACTGAGCCGCAGATGAAGATGATCTCTACTAGTTAATCTATGCTTAATGTTTATTTTTTTTTATTCTTGGTCATAAATAGTGAAGTTGGGGTGTTTCTGTACCAAATATGGTTACCTTGTCGTTGTCTTTCTTCTTGGACAGTCGGCTGTATCTGTTGATGGCTGTGTCGTGGTCTATGGGCAGAAACAGCTGCAATGAGGTATTTTACACGCGCCTTTTCTCTCCACTGCTGTCTCAAAACACCCAGACCTCTTTAAGACAGAGGAGAACCCTGCAAACTTACCATCACTGGCTATTTGAAAGACTTCCTTCAGAGTGAGGATCTCTGGGAGGAGAGGGAGACAAAAAGAATGATTGGTTTCTTTTTCTATTCATGTGAAAAACCATGTCTGTGAACACCACACACACAACAACAGGGTCCAACCTTAGTCATGTTGTTTTTCTAGTGTGTGTGTGTGTGTGTGTTTCCTACCCTTCAGGTCTCTCTCTTTGAACTGGGTAATGGGAAACATCATGGCATCTGCCAGCTGGGTGGATAAGACAGCATGGCAGGAACTTAACTGGGAAGAGAAACCATTATTTCTGTTATTATAACGCATTCCACTTATAGTCTAAATCAGGGAAATTCTACCTGGACATCGGTGCAACTCACGTTCACAATTTAATCTAGCAGTGCAGAGTATTAGCCGTCAGTGTGTTTTTACTGTATACTGTATGTAGTGCTTGGGTCTTTTTTACATTTCAGTAGCTTGTACACACAGAATGACACAGAATTCACACACAGAATTCATTATGAACAGGCGTAGTTCAATGTGTGATACGGTGTAATGTGTTGGTTGTCAGTGAGGAACAGGTATAATGTTGTGATGAACGTGGAATGAAATTAAGTCAGTGCTGCATGAATTCTGTACGTGTGACAGAAACTAGTGCTCATCCAGTGATGCTGAACAAACTCTTTGAGATGTTACCTGTTGCGTCATCAAACATTTAATTAAAAAAATACAACAAACACAAAATCATTATTTCCTAACTGAACAATCACTGTTCGACCCCAGATGATAAACGACACTATGACTGATCCTGGAGGATAAACGGAGCTGACAGCTTCAGACAGACCTCTTGACCTTCTGTTGTCTCTCACCTCATCAATGACTTTTGCAAACTGCTGGAGGGTGGAGCTCATCACCTCGTCGTCGCCACCTAAAGGAAAACGCTACAAACAGCAACAAACCGATTGGCTTGGCCGCCACTGACAACATTGTGTGGTTGATGATGTGTTATTCAGCTGTAGCTATTAAAATACATTTTAGGCTTCTCAGACACAAAAAGCACCAAGAAAGGCACAACTCTATGAGGCAGGACAAACCTATGTTCACATAGATGTTGACATCAGCGGATTAAGGTGAACAGTCGGGTTTCATGAGCGCTTGTGATGAATATGTATCATCAAGAAGATAATGCTAATGAGGCTACTAATTAAGAGTTCTGTCAGGTTCAGTTTCGGGTGTGACTCCACCTACCTGTTTGTCGTACTCTTTCAGCAGTCTGGACGTCAGGTGTGTTGCAGCACTAAGCTCATTCTAAACAAAAAAGAGCAGATGTGGAACTGCTAAGATGAAGACACATTATTTACACACACACTTGTGAAAACCCTGAGTTTGCTACTGATTTTCACATTACCATTTGAATCTGCTGTGATTGCTGTGATGATGTGTGCGTACCTGTGCATCATAAATCCTGTGCATGGCTTGATACAGTTGTGAACAGTAGTTGGATATGGCTGCAGTGTCCTCCTCAAACACTCCCAGCAGAGACCTTGTCTGCAAACAAAGCGCCAACAAATGAAGTCAGTATTTTACCAGTGCAGTGCCCTCAGTAATCGATGGTCAGTGAAGCTTCAAGGAGAGACAGATGGAAAGCTGAACTGGTCCACTCTCAAACCAACTAACACAAATCTTCCTGGTGGGTGTGACAACAGTCTTACACCACAGCAGCAGCAGCAGCAGCAGCAGATGCAGGACCATCACCAGCAGCAGCATCAGCACCACCAGCAGCACAACTCCCAGCACACCCACCATCAGCAACATCAGGAGGAGCTCTCTGCACTCACTGTCAAGTTTAACACTCCAGCATCACAGAAGACGAACAGTTCTGTCAGAGTACAGGCCAAGGAGCCCCCCAAGTGGCTCAGGAAGCTACTGCTCAAACACCACCATTTGTTTGCCGTCCCCCAGTAAAAGGTGTGTCTGCCTTGTATTTTGACGGCCCAGACCTCCACCAGTCGCTCGACAACACCAGACGAGCCACAGCTTGAGCTGTCCGTTTGACAGCGTTGGTTTATGGGGCCGTTAGCCGTTAGCATACAACATGAAGTTGGTTGGTTGTTGGCAAATACTGCCTACAAAGACGTTAGCCTAGCTGTGCAAGTGGGCGACGTTAGCATACGAGCTGAAGCTTCCGGGAACGACTGGCGGTACCTGCGGGCTGTCCTCCAGTGTCTCCTCGATTGGTAGCTTCTCTATCCCGGGCATGACTGCAGCTGATGCGTCGCCGATCGGTACCAATACACGGAGAAAACACACAATTGGTCCGAGAACTCCCACTAAAGATTTTTGGTAACACACGAAACCACAACACCCCAAAACAGCCCCTCCTAGTTCAGAGTGGATTTCAATTGGACAGTTAAAAACGCCAAAGCGTTTGATTGGTTCTTTCTTTAAAGGGAAGAGGAACCATTTTGGCTCCGACAGGGTTCGCTCTACTACCCTTTACCTACACGAAAGGAGCCACAATGGCGTCCGTTCAGCGCCCTTTGCTGTCGAGGAATCAGAATCAGAATTACTTTATTAATCCCACATTGACATTTCTTGCTCAACAGCTCCACAAGTGAGAAAATGTGTTCAATGTAGATTAATATGTATTAAATAGGTATTAAATTAAAAACTACTAAATACAAGTACTGAAAAACAATGATCCTGAAAATGAATATACACGCTTCCGCGATTACTACATTTGTAGTAAACGCAAGTGTCATAATATAGACTCGTGTTCATAGAGTCTGACCAACACAGAGTCCGACCATGACTCCATTTGTTTTGTGAACAGTAGTACGCGCGCGCGCGCGCGCGAAACGCGCGTGCACACACACATGCACCCACCGCACAGGTCTGTTGGCTCCTCAGAGTTGCTCAGACCTGAGGGAGGAATGGCGACCGCTCGCAGTTTCTTCACCTCTCTCCCCGGTTTGCTTCTGATTTTGAATTTTTCTTGTGGATCTACGACTTCAGGAAACAGGCGAGCAAACCAGGAGCGATGTGGCTTCAAGGTAAGACAGCAGCAACATCTACTTTCTTGCGTCGACGCAGGTCTACGACAAAGTTCAGGTTTCGGAAAGGACTTGTCTGTCATATCTCCTGTCGATGTGTTTGATGTTTGTCGTTGTGATAAAGTTTGCGTGACGAAGACAAACCGTGAAAACACAGTTAAGTAAAATGATTCGTATTGGTTAGATAGACTCGTTTTGTTTGAACAGGTTTTCTTCCACGTCGCGTTCATCTCAGGTTGTGTTACCTTCCCTACCTGCCTGCGGAACGGAACCGCTTTGGACTGATCACCTGTAAGCCGAACTTCATTGAAAAAGTGGTCGATTTATGATTAAACGGTCTTTTTTTTCTCACATATCTTTGGAATTCATACGCCACATTTCAACACCAAGCCAGGTGTCCTTGTGAATTCGGCACACATGCATCTATGACAGAAGACAAAATTCACTTACATAATCTTTGCAATGACTGCACTCTCAAACTATTTTAACAGTTGTATTAAGAACAGATAATGGAAAAAGGTGATGGATTATATATGTAATCGACTTCATAAGTAGACATTGCATTATGGGCTCAGCCTCCAGCGAATGACTCTTTATTTGTGTATGTATATATGTTTTAAAAAGAATATTTTCAGCTTTAACAAATAAATGCAAAGAAAACCGTTAAAGCAGAAATGGCAGTGCAGTAGTTCATACTTGGTTTGCGTTTCAGAACTCACAGCTGCCCCTCTTTCCAGTTGAGCTCTATGGTTTAGGTGAATTGCTGGTAGTAAAGCTGATTTCCTGCCTTTTGTGTGTCCTGTTTAAAGGGCCATTTGATGTGGAAAACTGCAATATGTGACCATTGACAACACCTCCACACTGCTGCTCAGCCTTTCACTTCACACTAGCTTTGTTTTCAGACCTCAGATGAACCACGGTTAACCATCATGGTTCAACATGTGTGCACCAACTGTCTGTAAACAAATGGTAAACATCTTCCTCTGATGCCTTTTCTATTTTGCTGTTTGTTTAATAAAATGCTTTTTAGCATTCCATTTTTGGAGCCTTTGTTGGAAAACAGTATTTTTCCTCCACATGCCATGGTTTTATCTCAGTGTTATCTTGGATAGCTGCGTTTGTAGCTGTGAGGCTGCAGTTGCTACAGCAACCAATATGTATTTGCATTGCAGTTTTTCCCCTTTTTTTGGAAGATGGGTATTTTTTTCAGATCAGGTGAAGTCACCTGCATGTTGTTGAAATAAGGTGGTGGGTTACAGGCTTAGAAAAGGGTGTGTGTTTTTCGCTGTGTGTGTGAGTGAGATTTGTAGTTCATGGTTCGAGTCGGGATGGAACCGTCTGTGTGCGCTCAGGTTTTAATTTTCTCACGTTGATAGATGACTCCTACCTGCCTTTGAGTGTGTGTGTGTGTGTGTGTGTGTGTGTGCGCGTATACCCTGGTTTCCTCTCTACGGCTTTGAAGTGTTTTTTACAGGAAGCTTCACACTGTTTACCCTGCTGAAACATTCCTTCCTACAACCCTCCCCAACACACACACACGTCTCTCCACTACCCCCACCTCTCTACTTCCCCTTTCTTTTCAGACACACATCAAAGTGTGTGGATGTGGGGGTGTGAGGACCTGCTATTCTACAGGTGTGAAGTAGTTAGAGCTGTGTGTGTGTGTCTTACATGTCGGCATTGTATTTGTATAAACGAACAGTGTCAGGGTTTGTGTATGTCGACAGAGTTTATCAAGTGATCATTGAGTCATCTGCAGGTTTTGTGATGTTGGGGTTTTATTGTCACAGGCAAACACACATGTACAAGCCACCCTGACTTGTGCCACAGCAATGTGCGATTTACAGGCCGGGTACTTTTTGAGGCAACAAAAGAATAATAATTTTTACCCTAAAATAAAAGCGTCTGAATAATTTGGATGGCGGAGGTTGCCTGGAAAGTGGGACGTCTTTCACTCCCGCTTTGCTCTTCTGAATGCAAACATGGAGTGGAACATGATGTGAAGTTACCTGAGTGACACTGTGCTGCGGTATTTTGAGGCAATAATACTAAATACTCTGAATCAGAAGTTTTTGATGATGTCAGTCTGTGAAGTGCCGCGTTGGCCGGTTTACAGACACATTGCTGGATACGGATCTACGACATCTATAGCCGACTAAATTCTTGCCACTTGTGTATTTTCTGGTCTATAGCGTAGCGTCCTCTTGGGTGAGGTCAAATGACTACAAGCACCATTGCAAGTCGGTCAGCCTCTGCTAAGCCTCAACACGACCTGGATGACTTAAACCTTCACAGACCTGTCTGTTTCTCCAACTAGACTTCCTGGATCTTCCTCTCCCCGGCCCCCTTCAGTCCTCACAGAGCCCAGATTAGATCTTTTGCTTCCTGGATCATGTTTCGTTGTCTCACCTGTACTCAAAGGAGCGGACCCACAGAAACCCTTTGTGTTTTGAAATGCAGGTCTGGTTTTATCCTGAACAAAGCCTGTTGATGCGTTCCACCTCTCTCATCGTCCCGCAACAGGATGATGCCTCCCTGACTCATGTTCACGTCCAACAATTTTCCTCACTTATTTTTGTCTGGTAATCTGGTGTTACAATATCCACCCAATGCAGGAAGTTTTCCTGCTTGCAGTTTCTCTTGTTCATAAATTCAGGTTCCTGCAGAAGTTAAAAAATGCTCAGATGATTTAACACATCTGCTGAAGTCATCACATCTGTCTCAGAGGAGGAAGACCAGAAAATCATTCCTCCGTTCCCTCTTCTGCTCTGGATTTCAAAACTTCTTTCTCACTCACCCTCCCATCATTTGGACGCAGGTTCCTCAACTGTACCCATGTCACGTATCCCAGCATCCTCCAGGGCTTCAATGTGTTTTTGGCATCAGAGAGCCTCACAGGGCGTCACGGCTGGTTGGGTGTCCGATGGGAAACACATTTTCTGGCGACTGAGTCAGGCAGAAGGTGAAGAAGCGATGTTGTAACTCCAGTGCTAGCATGTCAGAGAAATATTTCCTCATTGTTGTCCTCTGGGATTTGCTCAGGAAAATAAATTAGAATGAGTTCGTCCTTTCCTCTCAGAAACTCTCCCAACCCTCAATAAGGATATCAACTCAAAGAAACTCCTTGTACCTTCCTAGAATGTGGAAAAAAACATTGAAGGTGTGTGTTTTAGAGAAGAAATCGCAGATGGTTTATGTAACCGATGAAGAGGAAACCTTGTGGACCCTTAAGCTTTTTTATGTCCGCGATTGTTGCTTCCAGGAAAACCTTGCTAGTCTGTGTTTTATGAGATTACATTGCTAATGTCTAACATCTTGTTGTTTCCCTTGTTTGAATCCAGCTTGTATCATAGTTACCTCCGCCAAAGAGGTTACGTTTTCACATGCTTTTCATTACTTTGTTGGTCTGTTTCTGTCTGATTTTGCAGAAACCACATGGCTTTTATTCAAAGAACTTGTAGGCCATTTCTGTCTAGATTTGTTGGCTTAGTTTGGCTCAGCTTAGTTCTGCTTTTCAGCCCAGGACAGCAGGGATGTGCTTTTCCATGACAGCAGGTCAATGTGCTTTAAGGTGTCTTCAACTGATGATTGTTTTTCCCTTAGATCATTGAATTTGATGCAGAAGTGACGTGGCTGTGATTGTTAAAAATTCTCAATGAGAATTTCTTCTCGTGTTAACATGTCCTCATAGAAGCATCATAATAAAAGTCCTCAATTATACTGAATAGAGATTTATCAGGTGTTGAGGCTCAAACAATCTTTTAAAATAGAATTACATTGATGTGATAACGATGGTAATTTGTTTTGTATATTGTTTTTTTGGCTGGATCCCAGGAAGAATAGTTTACATTGTGGTGAAGACTAACGGAAATGAACAAAACAACAAACAATTATTGAGTGCTCAATTACATGTTCATAGGTGAACATGAACGTGGAAGTGGTCACCCAGTTCATTTCGAGTCCAGAGGTGTTTCATCACCAGTATGGTGGAGGCACAGGCAAAGTAAACTCCAGTTTAGGTTTAGGGCAGATCGGTTTAACAGAATCAGCTGTCAATGTTAAATGTTGATCAAATGACAAATTTTAATTCTGAAGGCAGAACAAAGCACATGGCATTAATATGTTGATGAAAGTTGTTGCTGTTGTGGCTATTTTTCTCAACTGGACTGAAGTCATACTCCAAACAATACTCAGCTAATTGTCCACTGTAGCATCAATACCTTGCACTCACACTTACTGAGAAATATGTCTTAGACCATCGTACATGGACAGTGTCGTCTAGGGCCCAACGTCAATTTCCTTTCAAAGGGGATCAATCCCAATCATTCACTGTGGGAGAGACTCTAGTAGTGGAGCATTACTGAGGAGGAGGAGGAGGAGAAGGAGTGATGAAGAACAGAGGTGGGGGGTTATTGAGGAGCAGTCATGCAGGAGGAGGAAGTTGTAGGTTTTGTTCCTGTGGTGGGAAATCTCTGGTTGGCTGCTCTCGAAACACACACACACACACACACACACACACACACACACACACACAGACACACAGAGTTTTTCGGAAGTTGCATTGTTGCACCTCACTATTGTCTCCAGCTTTTTGTATCTGGACTTCCCCTGTGGAGCTGCACATCAGAGTTAATTATTTTTTGTTCAGCAGTGTGTCAGCTGACTTACCTAATCAAATACAAGTAGGGAAAAACACCGATCACACCTGGAAGAACAATCTAGAAGTCAATTGTGTTCAGAATTGTGTTGTGTTCAACAGTTTCTTAGCGTAGGTGTGAGTGCGATCAATAAAAAGTGTGTTGCAGAGCTGTGGAGAACTGCATACTTCACTCGAGGGGAATCAAACAAACAAACAAACGAACACACAGTTCAGTTCAGTTTTCCACATTGTTTGCGACAGTTTTCTATTGGATCAAGTTTTGATAATTTTGAGACTGCGCTTCTCTGGCTCGACCTTCATCCAATTCCATTGGCTTATTGTAAACAGTCCATAGATGTGTATAGATGTGGCGTCTGATCAGTTAAACTTGTAACTCCCGTCTATGTGAATGCAAATTCATGCTGCACATGCTGTTAATTTGTCCCATGTGGAAGTATTTGAAGGTGTGT
>CAAKHB010007927.1:82438-96264 GCA_901007665.1 Aeoliscus strigatus | reverse complement strand
CAGGGCTGAGTGTGTGTTTAGCCTTCAGGCTTTTGCATGACTGAGACTCTTATCTGCTTCGTACAACACACATGTCGAAGGTTCTTTGGGACTAACAAAACTCAATTCTGTCAAATTTTAAAAATGAAAACCTGAATGTTTTGAAAAACACATGTTGGGAACTTTAGACCTTGTTGGCGACCTAACATGCTCACAATCAGTAACTAGCATGTGTTTCAGCTGGTTGAGTCGACAGGATGTTTCTTTAGGACTGGACACAGGCTTTCCTTTGTGGTAATGAACTGAATATGTAAAAGCAAATGAAGATATGCACTCTGAGAAATTTCTTTTACGTCAGCCGCAGACACGTTCGGGATAAGATGTTTCCAGGTAATCTGTCCCTTTTCTCATGAAAGCTGGTAAGAGAGGAGGGTATTTCTTTCACATCCATCCATTTGGACTCAAGGATGTAAAGACAAAGTAATTATCAACCTCAAGAAAGGTCTTTTTAGCTACAACCTTTACACTGAACTTCATTAACACCATAATTGAATGTGATTAATGTAGCAAAAAGGTTATTGGCATGACAAATGATTCAAAGGTGAAACCAGAAAAGCTGACAAGCAGAAATCAGATTTTCATTGGTCACCACTAAAACGTCATGAGGGTATTTGTTTTTCCTATTTTTTGTTTGGAGCTAGGATGCACTTGTGACATGTAGAATAGTGATTTCAATCAGGATCTGTCTGAACTAAAAAAAGACAGTACACTAATTCTTGTTCCCGTTCTGAACATATTCATGAGTTTACTTCTGCTCTTGAGCAGGAACTTGATGAAAGGTCAGCTGAGAGTGTGTCCTGTGTCGTCTCGCCACATCTGGAAGCGGTCTTCTTGCCCCCAAACAAAATGAGGGAGAGGAGAAATCCATGTGAACCCTGAAAGCTGTAATTGAAGGAGTTCCTGTCTAATCAGATTCCTCTTCTTTCCTTCCTCCTTCCTTCCCTGCAGGCCCGCTGATTAGAACTTCTCCCATCATCCTTCACTCCCCCTTTTGAAGCCCTCTGTTCTAGATCTTCCTTTCTTCCGAGCCTCCTTTGCCTCCTCCTGCTTCCATTTTCATCCCTCCCTCCTTCCTTCCCTGCAGCGCTATGATTAATTGCTGTTGATGTTCAGATAACTGAGCCTACAATTAGCCGTCTGATTACCACAGGAACTGCTTGTGTGTGTGTGTTTGGGGATTCCCAGAGGAAATTCTCTTCATGTCAGAGAGCTCAACTTCAATGTGCCTGTGCTTCTAGGTCACTCATGATCTGCGATGTTGGTTGAATGTTGCTGCGTTAAATCAGTGATTTAGTTGCTGTCGTGGTTTTTTCCTTTTGGAACTGTTTACCACTGAGTCTGTGGTATGCATGTTTTATATGTGTGTGTGTGTGTTGGGGAGGAGGGGGGTAATTATGGGTGAGAAACAGCTGGCAACATAAAGGACTGTGTTGTTGAAAACATTTAACTTCAGGTATGACGCTTTGGCTTGTGGCGGTGGGTGGGGCTACTGCTGGGTGTTTATACCAACTCCAAATAAAAGATGATAATCCAGTCGTGGTCAGCATATCACAAGATCTACCTTAACACCATGTCAAACTCTTGACTCCACTTGACTTCTGCCCCACATCTTTGGGCTGAGGCTTTGGCGAGTGACTCAGAAAACGAGAAACTAAGTTTCCTCCTGTTGGGTGGCAGATCAGCCATCAGCACAACTCCTCTATCTATTTTTATCTTAATGCACCATTGGTTTACATAGTTGTTTAATCAGAACCAGAACTACTTATCCTAGTGGGAAATTACTTCCTTACAACAGCAGCTCCAGCCAGGAAAGAAAAGTGGAGCAGCAACAAAGTGAAAGAACTAAACCAAATATTAGCTATACTAATAGTACTGTAGTTTTCAAGGCACAAATAAAGTAGAAATAAATATATAAGTGTGCACATCTAAATGAAATATACAGCAAAATACATTCACTATATCATAGTTGTATTGCACATTCCCAGGTGTCAAATATGTAATACTGTATGTCTGACTATCCAACCGCAGATGATGACAGATGATGACTAACCGCAAACAGCAGCTACCAGATAGAAATTATTCATATATGTGCAAATAGAGAAAATAATTAAGTAGTAATACACACACACATAGCATTAATTAGGGATTTTGTTATATAGCCAATATTATGTTTCTTCTGTAGTTTGTGTTTTACTAATATTTTATTTTTGAATATTTTTGTTTGTGGTGGTGATGGTTATAAAGCAATTGTTTTAATAAAGATTATGTAATACATTTTAATAAATAAAACTAATAAAAACATGGTTGGTTCAACCAATGAACCGACAGGATGCATCTGGGGAGGGAAGGGATAAAGCAGCACTTGTCCCTCCCATATTACCACCACTGGGGGGCCCTGGAGTAAGGCCCTTAACTAGGATGCCAAATGAGCCAGAACAGCCACTGGTTGCCAGTGGGATGTTTGTGTAACAACCCGTCACACAGCAGGATGAAAAGGTCAAAGGTCAGCAGCACAGACAATCTGAATACTTTAATGAATTTAAGTGATGTGGGATAAAACAAGAGTTTATGTGTTTTTGTACATTTTGTTAGTCTGCTTCATCAAAGGGGTGTTTGATGGTTAAAACTCAAACTGGGGTCTTGGTTGGTGTTTGGGCAGGGGGATGTAAATACACAAATGACCGTCTTCACAAGTGTGTAATTACAAACACTTGTGCATGTGTGAGTACGACTGGATTGTTGCGTTACAGTGGCCACTAATAAGCATAGCACACCTTGTATAACACACACACACCCAGTGGGGTGTCTGTCTGATTGGTTTCAGGTGTTTGTGTGTAGTTGTATGTGCAACCTAAGTCTGACACCTCTAACAAGCCTAATGGTGTGCGTGTGTGACTTTTTTTTTGGGTGGTGGTGGTGGAGGGCAACATGAAAACAAGGTCAAAGCTGTAAAACAGCTGAAACATGTCTCATAAGGAGCCATTAAATAGGGACACAAAGCAAAGGATTCTGTAGGTTGTGTCCAACGTTCCTGCTCAGAAATCTCCAGGGGCCTGTTTCAGAAAGCAGGTTTACTGTTCGAAACTTGAAATGAGAAAAGCTTCAGGGTATTCAATTGTATTTTTCACAAACTGACAGCAATCAGACCAGACGTCTTCAAAGTTTCTTATGTTTGAATTCTTTTTATCAGTAACCCTGAAAGGATGAAAACTTTGTAGAGTTAACAAACCCAGATTTTTGTTCTGAAACATGCCCCAAGTCTGCATTATTATCAACTACAATAATAATATACTATAATACTGATTTTTTTTCTGGTCGTTCTCAGTTGGTAAACAAGTTTTGTGTGTACAAGTCACTGAGATGAACAAAAAAGACGTAAGTGCTATAAAAACTTGATAAAAAAATGATACACTGACGGTTCATATTTACAGTTAAAACTCGGTTATCCCTGCTTGGGAGGGTGTCAACTTACTTCCTGTTTGCAGCTGGAAAACAGATACCAACTTGGACAGCAAGCGGAAAGCACCATTATTGTATAAAACAAACAGCTTAAGTGGCTTTTATTTGTTCTTCTAGATCAGACGAACCTGATAGATAAACCTACTGTGACGCCTTCACCAAAGAGTGTAATGTCATGTTTGTAGCACACACAAACACTCTCATACAGGTCCAAATGGAACTCTCTGGTAGAACTATTTTAATAGTAGAGATTCATAAATGCAGTAGTGAACTGGAAGATGAACATGAGGAAGATGATTTGCCGCCAGATTACCAAACCCAAGGGACCTAATGATCATCTTTCTCTCTCCCTCGCAGATGCAGGCGGGTGCAGACGGAAGCCGCAGGTTGGCCGTCACCTTCAGAGCTGACAGTGAGTTTCTGGAAACTAGTTTGTACATCTTTTCGCAGCAAAGGCACATTACCTCATACATTTCTTTGAAAATTTTTCACAGTCACATTAGAGGAAGAAAAGCTGAATGGGGGAGTGCAGAGGTTGTGATGTAATTCTCTTACAAACAGAAGATCTACTGAGGGTCTTCCCTGAACAGTCAGATAAATCACACACTTTGACCTGAGACCAGAATCATCTTTTATTTGCCTACATGTTTCCCAGCGTGAAAAGCTGCAAGAGCCCCCTTTGCCCCCACTTCTCCACCCCCATCATCCTCTTCCTCCTCCTCTTCTTTTGTTCTTTTCTCTCTAAAAGTCAAGTTCCTGAGCCGTGGCCGAATCCTGCCTGCTGCCTTTGTCCGTGGCCATGAGCGAGAAGCACTTTCAGATTCTTTGTGTGTGTCTGTTTGCTGTTTTCAGGCAGTGCTCATATCAAACCCAGTTCACCGTTTTTTCTGTAACTCATGTAAGAAGCTAAAAACAGCATAATAATGGTGTTTTTTGTCGGTTATGTCCCATCCTAACAAAAAACATTGAGAACTAAGTCAGGTTGTAAGATGTTCAACTGTACGTTTGAGCAGCATGAAGTGCTCAAGGCTTTGTACGCTGCATCCACATTGAGTCATTGTCAAGGAACATACTGAATAGCTGGCTGTATGCAGAAGTGTCAGTCAGTACGTTTTTGCGTTAATAATAATAATAATCAAACACACAGTCTGTATATAATCATCCTCTCCTGCAAAGCGCCGATCCCGTCATTCCACAGATTCAGTGATAAGAATGTGCTGACAGTTATGTCAGCGATTAAAACAGACATTCAGTGGTTTTCGACACTTTCCAGATAATCTTCTCGACACAGTGTAGTTATTTTTTGCTGAGATACACGAAAAAACATTTTCAGAAGATGTTGTCTTTGTTTTACCAGTTAGTCTTAAATATAGCTCTGCAAACATTATTTGAATTAATGAAACACTAAAAGAGACAAGAAATAAGCCTGTATGGCTCGTGGCCCAATTTATGCTACTGCGCCAAATCGACGGCGTAGAAACCAGATAACCAGTAACCACATCCGCTCACTTTGAGTCGCTTCAGTCGTTTGAAGTACAGCACCACTCTCACAGCGGCATAGGGCCTCCGCGTAGGGTACGGTGTAGTGTCCACGACAGTTCAAAGCCGACGCATAAATTGATTGAACGAACAAGATGATACCTTCAAAATGAGCCTGGTGTGGTTGTAGCCTCATATTTACCAGTACCAGCAGAAAATTCACAAAATGTCCTTCACACATTACGTGGCAGGAAGTTATTTTCTAACAAGACCGTTTACTTGTTTAAAAAGCCCAAATTTGACTGATTATGTCACCAATACAGGGGTCAGGGGTCAGGAGGGTCATAGGACCTTGAAATGATGAAGCAGCCTCTTCAAATGAAAATTGCTGGAACCCACCGGTTGAATCCAAAGTAAAGCACTGAGTTGTTTTACCATGACAATTGAAACCATCTCATTGTGTGTGTGTGTGTGTGTGTGTGTGTGTGTGTGTGTGGTGGGGGGGGGTGTGTGTGGGTGTGGGTGAACACACCTCACTGCCTCCTTTGCTTCAGAGCCTCCCGCTGGTTGGAGGATGAAGGCAAGTCGCAGGCTTCATCGCTCTCTCACTGTTGTCAGTGATGTCATGGAGAATACAACGTACGATGCCCTCTGACCTCCCGCTGGTCACTAGCTGAGGGTGATGAAACCACTGGAACTGTTTTTGCAAGAAAAGGCCAAAGCAGTTCAGTGATTCCACCAATGATTCCAGTCTACTTACTGTTGCATTATGGGACATGTTTCAACAAGTAAGATTACCCAAATAAAGGAACATTTACTGGGGTAATTAACAATTCTTTGGCAAGATCTTTGCCTTTGGATGGAGGTGACACAGACAGATGAAATGAACCTCTGATAAAGATGGACGACGTTGGACATGATGATGTTGATGTTGACTTGATCACATACATGCAATATCCTCATCCATGGACTGTATATTATGTCTGGACAGCGTGACTCCACTTCCCCCCACGGCACATCAACAAGGGAGGAACTCTCTAAGTGTCAGCACAGGAGGAGGGCGGTGAGAATAAATTTCTCCAGTCATCTCCTTGCCCTTCCTCCTCTTCTTAGAGAGTCCAAAAACAAAACCAACACTTCAAAAACTCAAAATCATACCAACAGTATTTTTCTTACTTCTAGTCAAAATGTCTCATTTCTAACCATTAAATCTCCTGAAGCTTGAAATAAGACACATCACCTAAAAAAGTAACTTGTTTTTAAACATTTAACTATTTCACTTCAGGCAGATTTTTACATGATAAGCCAGTGGCGCTTTTAATTAGAGAAAAAACAAACTCACTACCACAGATCTCTACTTTTTTCAGTCAAAATTTGAAACAAGTGAATATTGTCTAAAAACAAGTTACTTTTTCTGGTGATGTGTCTTATTAGACATTTTGTTTGGAAATAAGACAAAAATTCTTAGTAAGATTTAGAATTTTTTCAGTAAAGGAAGTATGTGTAATCTTTATGTTGTTAAGAAGCGGTGTGGTGGAGGAGGAGGAGGATGAGCGACCAGCTGTGACCTTCCTTCTTCTTTAGCCCTGAACATGACCCTGTCTTTGGTGAGGATGAGGAGCAGTGACTCATGTTACATCCCATGCTCCCCTAACCTCCTCTCAGTCATCTTCAGCCCTTTAAGCTCCTTTCCTCCGTCCCATCTTCCTCCTCCTCCTCCCTTCATCACCACAATTCCCTCCCTCAATAGGTGACTCGCGAGAGGAAAGAGGAGCAGCCAGTCGTATCTGAGCTCACACCCCCTTTCTTTTGTCTTTCCTAAGTCCATCCTTTCTCTTCCGTTCCCTCACGGTTCATGGCTGGGTGCTCCTCCATCGCGGGCTCTGTCCGGCCTTCCTCGTCTTTCGTGAAATAAAACCAAATATGAAAAGAGACCTTTAAAGATCTACGCCAGAAGGAGGAGGACTAGCTTGCAGGATGAAAAAACCCCAAAACAAAACAGTTCTTACTTCAGGATCCTGAATTGGATTCCAGATGTCTCTCCATTTCCTGGAGGTGTGGACACACAATTTGATGACCTCTGACCCATCATTGACCAAATCACTAGGACTAGAAAAACCTCATACTCCCCGAAACTGTGAAAAGAGACATTGAAATCGCTTAGCGACTCCGTTTGACTGAGTTTGTCTGATCGGAGTTCCATGTTGAATCAGTCGTCAGTGAAGCTGCAAAGGTGGTGAGAATTGAAGGGAATGTGCAGAATCCCCCCTGAGGAGTATATTACCTTTGCACTGTGTATGTATGCTCAACATACTTTTAGGTATTTGTACAGGGGTGGAGCAGATTTCACTCAAAACAATGGAAAGTTGTGAGGGGAAAAGTTGGCAAAGGAGCAGTAATGTCACCATGTCACTGAAGCTTCAGTCATGCTTCTTTAGGTTCACATGACTGTAAAACTGAAATAAACACACACACACACACACACACACACAGAAGTCTAACGGCCCATGATGGCATAGGGAGCCCACGTAGGCTCTGCGCTAATTCAACCCAATAGATGCAGCATTACTGTGCTTACACTCTGTTCTAATACCAGAATCTGTCCATGTCTCTCTCTCCTGCAGACTGCTCATTAAACTACCCGTTGGGGAAACATGTGATCCATGAGGTCACCAACGTCACCTTCACCCATCTGGCCTGTGAGGACCAGGCCGGTGTGGTTGTCCACTGGTCTGCCAGTCCACTGGGTAAGCTGTCGTTGGGTTGTTAGGTTGCTTCAGAGGGAAGCGTAAAAACCCTGTAAGCTCATCCAGTTCTGCCCGTCCAGCTGTGTTAAGACCTGATTTGCTCCTTGTGTTTGAGAAAAGCGAGGTCCTTCTGCCGGCACTTTCTCCTTGCAAAAATTCAAAATCCTCCAAAGGATATTTGTCTTATTTCTGATGTCTGATTTTCTAGTCAAAAAATCTCCTTACATTTAAAGTAATACACATACACTGAAAAAGAAACTAGGTTTTAAGACAATTTTCAAAGTCAAATTGACGTGTTGAAATGAACATAAAACAGGATCCTGTGTCTCAGTCTATGCCGGAAACATACACACGTTTGTTCAGTCTATCCTTCTGAGAGCATTTACTGACTAAATGCATATCTGAGTCCTTTGCCAGAAAACAACACTAAACAACCGAAAGCTCATTTGTAACACTCAAACTGTCGGAGCACTGCAAAAACCCATGATCTTACCAAGAATTGTTTGATTGGAATAACAAAAAAGACACCTGTTCCACTGCCAGATTTGTCTGCTTATTGTAATTAGATTGAAACAAATGACAAATGAAAATTGATTAAAAACACAAGGATATATGGAACAAACATGTGTATGTATCCCGTTGATCCCTGCATAGAAAAGGAGAGAGGGACAGGATCACATTTCATGCAACAATACCTCGATTTGACCATGAAGGAATGTGTGTGTGTGTGTGTGTGATCAGGGTAAGGTGAACCTCACACTCTCCTCTCGCTGTGACAATACCGCCTGTTGTTTTCCCACACAGAGACAGAAATCTTCCAGAAATGTTCCATGTCACAGTCACAGCTGAATGTAAGACTGAAAAAGTCATCTGTTGCTCAGCCCCCTCCCGCTTCCAACATCACAGCTAAAACTCTGTTTTCTAACGTGTTTTTTTTATCTGACACAGACATGTACTGCAATTTACCTCTATTAATACCATATCAACCTAACGTTATAGAATTTCTAGCCCAGAATTTATTGCAGACTTGTAAACATGCATCAGAGAGGAACAGACTTGTAGTACCGTAGTTTACCATGAGTTATTTTTTTCCTGGCGACGTGTGCTCCACAGCATCTGATGAATTTTACGTGATTCTAATGTTTTACATCTAAAATTGTACCGATGTGAACTTGAATGAGCTTGATGGAAGTTCAACATGGTGTGCTGCTCCCTCAGGAGAGATACATCTTAATGACATTGTGTTACACAATTACACTGCAGCTGTTGTTACCACAGTAAAACATCAGAGAGAGACAGAGAGTGTAATGACAGAGACTGGAAGCTCTGCTCTTCAGTGACCAATGTAGTTCTCAAAACTGAACGTTTAATGTTTTAACTTCCACAACATACAAGGAAAACTTAGCTGGGATGGCACCCAACAACTTTAAAATACGCTGTCGCACACAACACAAACATGCGGTTACTTCCTGTAAAGTTTCAAAATAAAACATGTGGCTGTAACTTAAATAGTAATACGAATTTCCTGTCTTATTCTAAGGTCAAACAAATAGTCACAACAGAGAAAGAGACAGGGAGAGACGGGCTGTGGGGGTGGGGGGGACACTCAGGTATCTGCCTCAAGACAGAAAAACCTGCTCTGCTGCAGCTAACTGTTGGTAGAGAGACAACGCTAACAAGAAACGCATGGTCTCTGGATGGAAATGTGTAATTAGTGTTTTCAAAGAGCATCGGGTCCTGGGGGGTGTAATGAGAGGGTGCAAGGGAGTTGAAGGGGGGTTGGTGTGTGTGTGTGTGAGGGGGCCGGGCAGATAAGGGGGTATTTAGTTGGGGTTATTTAACAAGGAGAAGACAGGTGAGGACACTAATAAGGAGGAGGGGAAGAGGAAATGGACAGAACAAGGGAGGGACGGAGGAAATCAAAATATTGAGACAGTAAATAAATCTTCCAAGTAATTATATCTTCATAAGCCAAGCTACAAGAGATTGTAACCCCTCCATCCTTGGACTGTTTGACCCTGTGAACAACGTACTGTGTTTGTAGCTCAGTTATTGTACAAAAGGTTTTAAGCGAGACTCCCGTCCCAGCAGCAACGTCTGCTGAGCAGATCCAGTTTGTCAGATCAGAGTCATTCATTCATCATCATCCCTCGCTTGCTCTACAGGCTCTTACAGCTTGTGGTTTGTTGTGGGCAGGGACACATGATAGACAGACCACCATTCACATCCATATTCACACCTAAGGGCAATTAAGAGAGACCAAGGAAAGTCAGAGGAATCCAGAGTACCTGGAGAGAACCCACGTAGACACGGGGGAGCATGCAAACGCCACACAGAAGATCAGGATCCAAGGCAAACGTGACATTTTTTAGATACATATGTCCGGATTTTATTCCATTCAATTTGTGAAGCATCAACATCAAACTGACAATTGTCTCCACTGACTTTACGGTCCACACAGTATAACACCCTCAATCAGGAGAAAACGATGGTTCCCTTGGATGTTTTCATGCAGATAGATGGTCTGTTTGCTGAGAGACTGAAGAAATACTTTGAAACCTTAACTCGCAAAGTCAGGGAAAAAATATCAGCAATAGCAGCACTTTGGTGAGCATCTACCTTGCTTAAACATTTCATGTCGCACCGACTGTATTAGACCATGGATGGAAGGGCAGGAAAGGAAGGGACAAGGAGATGTAGAATGGAAATAGGACAATATAAAAGAAATGAGAAAACCGACTGAGAAGAGGCCAGGGATGGACACAAGATGAAGAAAGACCTTTGACCCAATGAGCAAGGGATGGGAAAGAAATGAGAACATCAGATGGAAGAAGAGATGAGGACTGGAACGGAAACAAGCAGAGAACACAAAAAAATGGAGTGAAATGAAAATAGTAGAGGAGAATGGGTTAAGAAAAGAAGAAGAGTGAGTAGCAGCTTCTTCATATACGTGGAGCCTGAGTTTCTGTTGTCTCCCTGCAGGGATCGAACACATAAAAGGCTTCAGAGTTTATCTGGAAGACAAGAATCCAGAAGGGAAACAGTGTCAACATTTCATCCTTAAAGAACCACGACAGCTCAACTTCTCCTACAGGACCACGGTACGACTGGAAATCATTTTTTTACACACTTAGACACTTGATGAGATCTGACACAGTGACATTCAGAGATGCTGACCGTTGTCTCACACAGAAGCTGAGCAGTCAGCCGTTCAGCGGTTTGACCTTTGACACCGACTACATGGTTCGAGTTGTTCCGTTCCCGACTCTGATGAACGAGAGCTTCTTCCCTCCATCCTTCCTCAGGACGAACTGTGAGTGTCACATTACCCCTCACACCAACACAATTGATTAGCACGTTTGTTGAGCGATAGATTGTCTTTTTAGAATTTTGTAAGAAAGTAATCATCATCCTCTGGCTGAAGTAGTCGATCTTTAAGTCGACAATCTTGGGCCGTCTGTCTCAGTTTTCTGGTTGCCTCTTACATCAGTAGATACTGACCCCTGGTGGCCTCCCCTGTGCATTACATCACATCGTCAACATCTTTGAGTCACAGACAGTCTGTCAAGGTACTAACACATTTGTTTTTATCTTCCAGCCTGTGAAGTCCTACTGGGGTCTGACAACCTGGTGTGCAAACCATGTAAGTTCCTTGTCAGGACCCAGTTGAAGACATTGTACAGGTTCCATCTCATACATAATGGATCCTAATGGATTCTATATGACTAAAAAAGAGCTATGCAGAAAACATCGCTGAGGACAGAGTGATATATTATTGTATTCATAGTCTGACAGCCGTTGGTCCACATTAGAACATTGTCTCGGGAAGTTAAATGTTGACATTCTCCATCTGTCTTTGTAGTCTGGAAACCAAAGACCCTGAATGTGTCTCAGCTTGGGTCCAAACTCCACGTGGTGTTCGAACAGGCCCCAAACTCCTTCGGATTCCACCTCTACTATCTCTACTATAAACTACGGCAGGACGGACCATTCAAACTGCAGCGCTGCAAACCTGTAAGACTGCAGCGGGGGACATGGACACCTCAGATAGACTCATTTCATGTCATGTGCACGACTGAACTGTTGTGAAGAACAACGTTTTGATTTGAGATATGAATTGTGGTGTATTATGTCTTGTGTCACACGCATCTGCTGGCCCCACGTGTCCCGTCTCACAATACCACATTGTACCTCCGGGGGGCACTGTAGCCTTTCTCATGCCCTCAGAGGCTGATCAAGCCAAAGGCGATTTTCTGATACAAACAAACTCACCGACTCACTTTTATTTCATTCGTCTTTTGTGCAGCTGTTGACAACACAGACTGCTTAGAAATCCAAATAGCATTTTATGATAAACAACATGGTAAATGTTGAAGGACAACTTCTGACCTGTGGCTTAGCTTGTTGTCCATCTGTTAGGAGTTAAATAAATGATTTGGTCTGAACCCTTCGAGGGATTAGCAAATACAATGGTGATATATTGCCCTTTTGTTTTGACCGTGTACATTTGCACCCATTTTCTCCCAACTTTGAAAACAAATATTAGGACTGTTCTAAAACGGCAGCCTCCACGATTTCTGTACGCACCATGAAACCGTTTGATGTTGGTTGTTTTTGTTCAGGATGTGAACCAGCTCAGAACTACATGTATCCTCCAGGATGTCACTCCAGGGACCTACACCATAGAGGTAAGTCAGCACAGGACCGACCCTCCATTTTACCCCCAGACTGATCGCAGCACTGACCACATCTGCTCTCGTTCCTTCCCGTTTGTCAGCTAAGAGACGATAACAACACGACCAGGAGGCAGACTCAATATCACGTCAGACAAGGTAAACACACAGGCACAGCTACAGGGTGTGTTGTTAACATTCTGTCTGTTCATCTGAAATCCATAATAAGTATATATCTAATGTTTAACATGCAATTGCGTAAGGTGTAATACAGTTTTACTTGTTCTCTGGTCATTTGGAGGGTCTGGACATTGTGTGTGTGTGTGTGTGTGTGTGTTTGTGTTTGTGTTTGTGTTTGTTGGGGGGTGGTATCAGGTGTATCCACCGGTTCAGATAAACCTGACCTACTAGTTTTCCCCTCTACTCTATGTTAATGTTTTAGAAGAAATGTTGCTTCCGAGATCAGATTCTGTGCTCTCATGAGGAGTGTGTTTGATTCATTCTCCAGTCCATTCCCCCTGGGCGGGACCCATCCGTGCCATGGCCATCACAGTGCCGCTTGTCATCATGTCAGCCTTCGCCACTCTCTTCACTGTCATGTGTCGCAAGAAACAGCAAGGTGAGAGACGACGCAGTCATTTTAAGAAAGTTCCACCGTTCCACATATTGAACTGCCAGTCACACTGAACCCCTGCTGCGGTTAGAAAACATCTACAGCCAGCTGGACGAGGAGAGCAGCGAGTCATCCAATCAGAGTGCCGCGTTGAACGTGGAGCGCCCGTGGCCCCGCCCCAAAGTCTTCATCTGCTATTCCAGCAGAGATGGTCCCAAACACACCAGCGTCATCCAGAGCTTCGCCTACTTCCTCCAGGACTTCTGCAACTGTGAGGTGAGAACATGACAAACGCAGGGGACAACAAGGACTAAATGTGTGTGTGAATTTGTCAAATGGAGCTCACACTGCATCCAGAACCTGGTTTAGAGGTCAAATCCCCACTCACTCCTCTGCAGGTTGTGTTGGACCTCTGGGAACATCTGGAGATGTGCAAAGAGGGCCAGATGTCATGGCTCAGCCGACAGCTGGATGAAGCCAACTTCATCATCACCGTCTGCTCCAAGGGCCTACGGTACTCTTCTTTCCACCGCCTCTGACGTCATCTCATGCAGACGCGTTCAGAGGCAGCCTGACGTAAACACTGCTCAAAATCAGACTCCGAATATTTGTCTTATTTCTCGTCAAAACATCTGATTCATTTCAAGTGAACAGTTGTGTTGAAACAAGTGAAAATTGTATAAAAACAAATTTGTTTTTCAGTTGATGTGGCTTGTGTCACTCTTGTGTATAAAGAAAATTGACATTTTGATTCATGAACAACATGCTTCAGTACATAATCGAACACAATCCCTTACCTTGCTACCCCCCCCCCCC
>CAAKHB010007927.1:50525-74798 GCA_901007665.1 Aeoliscus strigatus | reverse complement strand
TCATACTGGAAAAAAAGTTTTCTTCCCCTCATGTGAATCACAAGTTTTCCTGCGAATGGCAGTAAACATGCAGTGTGAACTCACTGTATGTGGAGGTTGGAGGATCGTGATCATACTGATAATGACGTGACGGCATTAACGATATGGAGCACATGTCCAGCAGGGACGTGACATCATGAAGTCATTTTAAGGTGATTTTGAACACAAAGTGTCCAGGAAAAGACGACTATTAGGAACAAAGAGCTGATGGTCATCACTTTATCTTTATATATTTAGGTGTGATACTTCATACAAAGAGTTATCAGAAGGGATGAGAACATTCCAGCGCTCAGGAGGATCGTCGGTGTGTGAAAGAGCCGCGCTGACCTCTCGTTGTCTTTGACCGATACAACCATCCATATATTACACAGGAGAGACATTTCTGATGTCAAACTCTTCTCAGTGTGACCGACGCACGCGCAAACTGAAACATCATCCGCTCCGGAATAGTTCAAACCTATAAAAGTTCTGCTGTCATGTAAAACTGAGACGTAATCATTTTACAGCCTTCACGACGAGCTGGAGGCTGACATGTGACATACACCCGAAACCAGGAGCCTGCAAACGCACCATCAAAGGCTTATTACCATTTAACTGTTTTTAATGTTGGAAAAAAGAACAACCCAACAACTCAAAGTTCAAAGCCGAAGTGTCACAACCCAAGAGGAGACGTGAGGCGACCTGAAGCCGCCCAGCTCGCTCTGCGGAGGAATGTTGTCGAGCTGCTGCTGCTGACAGACAATGAAGATGTTGTTTCGCTGATGATTGTTCTGACACTGCTCATAATGTGTCCATGTTGTGCTGCTGCTTCCAGGAGTTCAAATGTCGGCACAGATCCTTTTTTAGCCTTTTAGCCTTTTTTAGCAGATCCTCTAACAAACATTCGTTCATATTCTTTTACAGGAATTAAAAAATTGTCAGTTCCTATTTTGTTACACTTTTATTTGGTCTTTTCATCATTTGCATGACCAACACGTCATGTCTTGTCTTATCCTCGCTGTACGAATTCATCCATGATATAGATGATTTATAGCCTGGCAAACCAGATGTTCTACATCCAGATGTTGGGTCTGGGCACTCACTGTTGGCAGGGCTCGATCCGAGGGGCGGGAGACACGTCGCTCTTTCAAATGACCTCTGAACACAACAGGATAAAAACGTAGTCAGAGCAACGGAAAAAAAAAAAGTCTATGGGAAGTGTGTGTAGGGTGTGTGTAGAGGGCAAAGATGACTCCAGTGGCTGCTGTTCACTAGCAGCAGCCATCTTTGTTATTTATACGTAGCAGAAACCAGCAGCTCTGAACTCGCAAGCTCACGAACAGTTTCTAGATCTAGACCCAACCTGGCTGCAGATAGGATTTGCTACTGCTAGGCTGTGTCTGGATTTCTGGGTTAGATGATTTGGGGATCAGCTAGCAGGTCGGTAGCAGCTTCAGTAGATCTGTCAAGAAGAGACATTAGGAAATAAACGATGTGGGTCTTGGAGGTGTTGAATGGTGAAAAGAATCAGTCGGAGTCAGACAGGCGCAGTTGTACAACACAAAATATCCTATCAGTCCTTTTCGTCCTGTTCCTATGAAAAAAAACCCTACAACTTTTTATAACTGTCTCATCCTGCTTGTGAGAGTTATTTTTTCTAAGGTTTGGCTCTCGGCATAGAAGTTGACAGCTGAATGTTTGCTGAGAGTAAAGGAGAAAAATATTAAGAACAGATGGACAGTAAAACCTCCAACAAGAGAATGAAGACAGAGAGAGAGAGAGAGAAGGGGTGCTTCAGTCAAACGTTAAACGTCAGGTTAAGGGCTAATGGGCAGGTTAGAGGTCAGGGGTTAGGGGTCAGGTTAGGGTTAGGGTTAGAGCTTGGAGGTGAAGCTCCTGTTTGGTGTATCATAGTAATAGATTGGATGGGTCAGGGGTTCGAGTCAGAGGTTAGGGTGAGATGAGGTTGCTGTTTGGTGAGTTATGGTAATTGCTTGGATCGGTTAGGATCAGGGGTTAAGGGTCAGGATTAGAGGTTAAGGTGAGGGTAGGGTCAGTTAGGGGTGAATAGTTCATTTCAGGGTTTGGGGTAGAGGTTAAGGTGAGGGGAGGCTGCTGTTTGGTGAGTTATGGTCATAGCTGGGGCGAGTCCTCTAGAAATGACTCAGTTTAATATCCTTGAAATGGATGGAAACACGAGTGTGCGTGTGTTTTTGGTGGCTTTATGTGTGCTTTGGGAAGAAGAGAAACAAAGAAACATGCAACTCCCAGGAATGAATGAGTCACACACTTGAACACACACACACACACACACACACAGATTTAAACTCTCACAGAGGGTTTCCATTTACACACCACTACAGTACTTACAGTACCCACAGTACCCTAACCTGAACTGTGGAGCATCACAATCACACACATATTCTGAAGCTCATATCACTTTATTCTCCTTTGTATTTCTATGTAAGACATGATGTTACAGGTGGTTCTCCGGTTCTGACACTGTGGTGGAAGTGAACATGCTGCATTTTCGTGTAAAATCATTCATTCATCATTTAATTGCATTTTCATGGTGACTTGTGGTTCCACAGCCATTTCATCAGTGTCAGTGAAAGCTGCTGGACTCACTGAGTCAGTACCCGATGACATTGTTTGTTTTGGTGCACTGCACTCGTGTGTGTGTGTGTGAACACAGAGAATAGTGATTGTCAGCAGGAACAGGAAAACAATAATAATGTTGATCAACCATCTGGTCCACATTAGTGGGAGAGTCTGTGTCTGTTCTGAAGTTGGAAATATGGTTATTTCCACAAACTGCCTCTTAACTTTTCCCTTTTAAAACCTTTCTGTGTCATTAGTCTTCTGCACTGTAAAATAAAAAGCCCTGAAAATGCAAAATATCATGTCAAAGTGATGCAGTACATTTTTGAGTTTTCTCAGTTTTCCTTCTTGACTGTAGTTAAGGTTAATAACATTTGACAAATGTTGAGAAAACTCATCAATCTATTTCATCATGTTGAACTGATATTATGCTTTTTTTCAAGTTTTCTTTTATACAGTGTGCACTTGATATGATACTTTATATGAAGGAACAAAATCTGGGTAAATAACATAATAAGAAGTGACCCCAAGTCCCAGAATGCATTGCTGCAAGTCGACCTCAGGAAGCTTCAGGGTTCATCAGTATACAGAGAAAAGCTAAACAGCAAATGACCAATTTTTAAAAAGTGTTTTTAGATTTGTCTTTCATTCTTTGTCAGGTCTGGTAACAGGCAGGAAACAAGATTTTCTCTTTCTGTGTATGACTCAGCATTTCTTCTTCCAGGGTCTGACAATCACATCATGTGATGATGTGCTGATTTCCGTCCCTCTTGTCATGATGAAATGCAATAAATATGTCAACTCTCTCACAGTTATTACAGTTGATGTGCACTGACCAACTCTGACCACCAGGAGGTGCACTGGTGAAAATAGAAAACAAAAACAGTGAAAAAACAAAAACATAGTGGCTGGAATTATTTATATTACCGCTTTTCACTCACACACCTGTTGTCTAAATATTGATTTGAATTTACAAAGTGGATGATGCTTCAGCTGTATCTGGGCAAAGCAACTTCTAGATTTGTCGCACAAAGATAAGTGAAACTTAATTAATCCCAGAGGCAATCGTGCCAGAATATATAAAAAACACAAAAACAAAAGACAGAACCACTTCAGACATTTTCAGACAAATTCCGAGCAGAGAATTGTTTGTAATACTATTTCAAACAGACTTGAATGAAAATGAAAATGAGCGTGACGTTACGTAGTTTTCTTCTGAAGATGTTTCTGAAGATCATGTTTCTTTTGAGGCTCCTCATAAGAAACATGCTCCTCAGTGATGTGTAACCAGTCCAACCAATCACAGATGTGAAAAAAGTGTTATTTTGTAAAAAAATGAAGCTCTGATGTGTGTTCTTCGTCTCCCCCTTTCCTCCCCATCTCTATCCATCTCTATCTCTACCAATCCTTTTTCTTTCCTCCATCCTTCCTTCAGGTCGAAGCTGCAAAAGAAGACTTCCTCGTTCTCTCTCCTCTCTCCTGATGGCTGGTCCTTCAGAGGGGTGAGACTCTTCTTTACGTACTACTACTACTACTTACTTACTTAGTGATTCTTATACCACAGATACGTTGGCTGTAAACAACAGAAACACAAGAAAACTAAACTCAGTCAAGGTGGTGAAGATCATGAACAAGTAGAATTCATTATTGTTTTGAATTGCTTTTTTTGTGTGTTTGTTCTTTTCCAAAAAGCTTTTGTATTTTTCATTATTGATTTGTTGTATTTCAGTAAAATGAGAAAAACGTATTCAAAATTAGGAATTATAAATAGGGAAATTACCTGAAAATTAGAAATGAATATGAAGAAAAGAACAAATAATGGGTTCAGTTCAGTGCAGGTGATTGGATTCATAGATTTGACCTCCGGCTCATGTTGGCGACGTTGACAGTGTTGGTAGAAGACTTTGTTTAGCCTTTCCTCCACATTGACCTTTGCACCTGAGATCCAGATCCAGATCCAGATCCACTTATGTTCATCTTTGCATCATAGGAAGAAGGAATGAAGGCTAACTCCATTCACCCCCTTTGTTAGGGGGAACTATTCTCTGCATTTTACCCATCGCGGTGAACCTGCACAACACACACGCACACGCACCCTCTACCAGCGACAGAAAACCACCACAAAACCCTTCCGTTTTATTTGTGCAGCCCCCCACAGTCCCTCCTCCCTGACCTCTGAAGCAGTTGTTTCATTGACATCATACCACCGTCTGGGTGAATGCTCGTTTCGGATCGACCGGCAGCTGTGTGTTAAACCCGGTTAATGCACACGTCGTTCGGCTCCAGGTCAACTTTTCTAATATCCATCCGCGGTACCACCTGTTCCATTGGCAACAGTAAACGTGTGTCGAGCGCAGCTGTCAGCGGTAACAACAACTGGACATATGACGAGGACAACAAGCGCCCCACGTGTGTTGGGGCTGGATAACACATGAAAACATAAAACGATTCCATTTCCATTTTGTTGACAAATGACCATGGTGTAAGCGGGTTAATCAACGGGTAGGTGTGTGTTAAATGGTTTTGAGGCCTTAAAACACACACACCTACACGTCGATTAATCCTGACTACACACGCGTCTCCTATTCATATGCTTTTTGACGCTTTTTGTTGTTGAGAATGTGGTAATAATGTGTAAATGTGCTGTAACATTGAACTGATAGAAGGTGTTTCCTCTCCTGCCAGTGACTAAAACAGGAATCGATTGATGAGGAGACGATAGATGTGTGTGCAATTAATGGCCTTGTGCTGGTGTCTTGATGTCGCCCGTAGCTCCTAATTATAGCACCAGCCTGTTTTTGCCGACAACCATCACTTCCTGTTTGTCCAGTGGGAACTGAGTGGACACACAATGCGAAGGGTTCCTGTTCCTGAGGGTCTGTAGATCCACTCAGAGAGGACGGGAAGCTGAGTGAGGTTTAGACTGGGACTGAGGGGTGGAGAGGAGAAGAGACTCCAGTGTGAAGTTTAGTGAAAAGGAAAGAGGCCATGTGAGGGAATGAGGTGCTTCAACGGAGGCAGCAAACTGGAAAGAGGAGAGACCTGATGCGAATTTGGGCATGAAAATAGAGTGACGTGGAGGAAAAAGGAGAAAGGAAAAGGAAGAGACGCAGCACATGTGACAGCTGACTCTGTCGGAGGAGCATCTGATCCTGATGATGGGCTGCTGTCTGTTTGTTTACTATCGGGTGAGTTCATAGGATCAGGAGAACGTTCCATCCTACGAACAGAAAAACATTCACAGAAGAACTGAGATCAGAAAAATGCCTTTCTTTTATTTCCTGTATTTCTGGTGTTTTTATGTGGCATCTAACCTAAGGAATGAAAGCTACTGACGATGTCACGTTGTTAGCTGTCAGTCGTGGTGAAGGAGAAAGAACGGATTTTTCCTCTCTTCAGTTACTCTTCATTTATGTCGATGTATTGTCATGTCTGCACTTCATGTACACACACTGTACTGTGTCATCTGTGCACAGCTGCAGTGAGTCTCCCACAGGCAAACGCTGCAAATGTTTTTAGTAAATGTATGCTGAATGTATGCTGAATACTTTATGCGTTCATCGCTTTTCGATCACAGTCACTAAGACAATGTATCAGCGTTTTTTTTTCTTCCTCGTATCAAACACACACAAATACACATACTCATTAGTGTCCACAGGTGTTTGTGTGACTTCCTGTCCACAGCATGATCTCGTTTTTCATTCACTGAGTTAAAATACCTCAGCAGCCGTATGAGTGACCTGTGACACAAGCTCGTCAACCCGACAGGGGGCAACAAATCACAAGACTTTTGGGATGTCCTCTCGTAAATAAAGAGGATATATTAACTTCCTTGCAGGGGCATCCAGAGGAAAAACCTTCTTTCTGAGATTTCTACCATGCCAAAGGTTGTGTTGTCGATAAGAATGAAGTCGAACTGAATTAACCAGAGGGTGAAACTTTCAATCCAGCAGGTGACTCGTGTTCCTACTCTCCCTCCTGGTCTCCAGCTTTGGTGCCGACTGAAGTCATGAGAGCAATGATGATTGTTCAGGATAATTCCTGTAATATTTTCATTCTGTTACTTCTGTACTTGCGGTAATGTGTCACTATCAATTGTAGATGGAGCCGTCTAGTTTCCATAGAGACAGTGAGTTAAAGGTAAAGTCTGCCAGGTTATGTAACATCCGGCCAACAACAAAGTCTCAACACAATACTGAGCAAACAGAAGATTTCCTGCTATTGTTATGCTCCCCCAACTTCCTCCTCCTCCTCCTCCTCCTCCTCCCCTCCTCCTTCTCCCCTCCTCCTCTCCTCCGCTCTCTTGTCCTCACACCTACATGGGTTTGCCCCCTATGACCCTGACTGATGAGGTGGATGTGTGTGTGTGTGTGTGATTTCTTCCTGGTTTTGTTGTGATGGCAGTGTGCAGATATTGTTTGGCTTACTACTGCAAAGCTGCACCTGTGTGCAAGTTCCCACCAGAAAAAGGGAGGTTGCCATAGTAACCCTACAAGTCAAAAGCATCTGTGATGAATGTCAGAGCAAAACCAATTCTGTAAAATCGCCACGAAGGAAGTATGAAATCATCCTGATTGTACCTGAAAAACAGAATTCAGGTGTGTTGTGTCTCGCAGACGATACATTCGTGCTAGCATACCTTGGAGCGCCGTAATTATGTGACTGTTTGCAGCCATAGAAAGTGTTGAACAGTTACTGAAAGCTGAGAAGTTGCACTCTGTTCCTCTACCTGGTGTGAAGAAGGAGCTAAGAGAAGGAGAAAAAAAGTCAAAGTTGAAGAAAAAAAGAAGTTGACTTCACATCCAAGTCGCTGTCATTACGGTAATGCTTCGCTGGCATCCAGCCACAGAACAATTGGGATTACCATAATGACAGCAGCATGGCTGTTCTCAACTTCAAGGAACCCATCGACGTGTTCTCCTTCTCCCAGCTCCTCCTTCACACCGGGTAGGGGAACCTAGTGCAACTTCTGAGCTTTACTAACTGTCTGACATTTTTTGAAAGTGCAAAAGTTCACGTAATTATGGTGCTCCTTAGTATGACAGCACAAATTTCGTGCTGGTGATAGCATCGGGTTAAGTAGACACTAGAATCAACTAGCAGGTAGAATCCTTGACCCCTCCTCATGTGACCTGATGGAGCACACAACGACACAGCCTCCGAATTCAATGATTTCCTATGCGCTGCTTCAATCTGATGTTAATCAGTATCGGTTACTAGCCAGGTTGGTTTGGGGTTAAATGAACTCTTCTTACAGGAGAATATACTTGTTTGAGTGTGCTCTGATGAAACTGTTGCAATAAGTAGCTCATGTGAGTGTGCGCTGTGTTTTGTGTGTGTTGCAGAAAAAGAGGAAGCAGGCAAACAGAGATGTTGACTCTCTCAGTCTGTGCAGCCTGGACATCAATGTAAGTTCACATCCTTCACGTTCACTGCTGCTGTCTGTTGCACCTCACAGGGTTTGATTATATCTCACAGTCCGTAGGTGATCGTTTTTCCATTATCAAGCTTGCGTCACTGGATTTTGTTTATTTTGTTTATTTTTTATCGTGTCCTGGTAGGTAATAGTGGTATGGTGAACAAATGCTTTTAGGTTTCTTTTGAAGGTGTAGGAACATGTATGACCATGCCATGTATGAGTACATCTTATTACATCTGAGTCTCCAAATTGTATTTTATGCACACTTAATATTTCATAAAACAGATGTTGACAAAATGGTATTTTGGGGACATGCTTTGTGATTGCAAATGGTAAAAAAACAACAGCACACAATATATCACAGTATATAAATATCGCAATACTAATTATTGAATACGAAATACTAAATATTCCAACGTAAGTATTGTGAAAATATTGTATCGTGGGGTCTTCCCACCTCCGGTATGGTAAGATAAGATAAAATGATGAGCAAACTGCTTTGATCAGTGCCTGGTAATCAATGGTGACCTCTAGTTTTTTTCCATCAGTCTGTCTGTGGACATACTTTGTCACAGCTATCTAACTTTACTGTTTATTACTTACTTAATACTTATTTAGGATTAGAATAAAGGCAGATTCTGAAACGGATGTAAGTACTGAGTATTTCGGTAAAACTTTACTGGATTTGAGGACGTGTGTGTTTGTAGGGTCATGATTACTCAGTACTCATATAATAATGTGGTACTCAAGTAAAAATGCTAATACAATGCTAAACTAATAAATACTTTAAAAGTAATAATGCATTCATTACTTCTGACTTCTTGCTTTGCAATGTAGTATAAAACTCATAAGTTCTAACACAGCACAGACTAATGAATATAACCATAATATTAACATAAAAATGTCGTAAAGATGTTTAAACACATGACACATGCGCTTTATATGTTAATGTAAAATACCTTTTGACGTTACTTATGAGTCGGGTAAAAAACATCACTTCTGCCTTATGACATTAACAGTGTAGAAAGTCTCAGGAAATGATATCATCTTGTAAAAGGTATTAATATACAGTTATTGTTCCATAATGCATTATATTATTGTACATTTAGACCCTTGGTGTCCTTAGCCATGGTGTTGGTCACCATCCTGTGTGTGTGTGTGTGTATTCTTAGACTAACTGCCCGTTCCTTCCCGGGCGTTTCCCTCAGTGATCAGTCTAACACAGGATGTCCACCCTGTTCACTCCAGGATGACGAACTGGCCCACACACACCACCAGGCTCAATATACCACCAGTATATTATTACTGTGTGTGTGGTTCATAATGTAGGTGAACTAAATCACACTCCATTGTCGTTCTCTGTACCTCACTAACACTTCAGGTGAAATGTTATTAAATATTACACATTCACTCATCATTTTCATGTCTGGACTGAAACCAAAAATCTCATTTATTTTCTCTACTGTTGGATCTCTAGTGATGAACCTTAACCTTTATTATAGAGGGATGATGTGGTTGCAGTAGTTACTTCAGAAGTCACAGCATCAGTGATGAATGCATGAGCAAACCAAAATATTATTTTTGTATTAGTTGTGACTTTAATAATTGTAATTTAGCCTGTACTTTAATTTATAATTTAACAGTGGCATATCTGTGGAGAAGTAAACAAACTGTAGTCAGACTAGTTCAGAACTAGTTCACTATGGAGGCGGCTGTTTGTTCTTTAGGCCACTGAGTCATTATAGACTTTTCCGTGTGTTAATTAGAATTCAGTGGGTCTGGCGTCACATGATCAGTGCTGATTGATTTGGTTCAGAACACCAGTCCGTTCAGTTGACTGACATTCAACCTGTTTTTGCTGACGTTCACCTCGTACATGAAACGTCAGAATTCATACAGTGGGCTTTATCTGTCATTGAAGTGTCGGCACAGTATTTTTTTTTTTTTAAATTGTATTTACTTACTTGTCAGAGATTCTACACCAATACATAATATTTGAACAAACGTATTATATTGATACCATATCTGATCCATCTCTTTATACATGCTGACTCATATTCACACACCCCAGTGAATTCATACAGATGCAATATACAGGTTTTCATATATACGTACGGTTTTATTCCTGTATAATCATAAAAAACCTTTGACTTTGTGGGCAGGTTAATTCCACTGCTGCTTAGACACCGACAGAGAAACCAGTTGGAAAATTTGGGTGTACTGAATTTTTTGTATTTAAATTCTTCAGAAATTGTTTTTGGATTTAGCTACAATTACCACATCCTGGTCGTGTTGTGGTTTCAGTTTTTCAGTCACCATCAGTACGCACCTCAGTTTTTACAGCTTTTTTTTTTTTTTTTAGTTTTTCTTTTTATTTTACACATTTTAAGACAGCGCAGTTGGATTGCGCACTTTTTTAATAGGCGTATTTGTATTTTCCATTCTACAGGTCACTTTAGCATTCATTTGATCATTTTTGTACTTGTTTTTGTCTTGTTTTTGTTTTTATTGTTGTGTATATTGTGTATATTTACATAGGTGTTTGCTTCTTGTAGCAAGTTACCAGTTGTGAAATTAATAGTATCATAATGTAGTATCTATTGAAGTCCGCGTGAGGATTCCCATATGATAAGATTTCACTGGGTTTGATTAACGCAGCTGCCGCCCAGATTTCGATGCTTGTCTGTTTACGCTGGTGTAAGCGACTCACAGGTCACAAGAGCGGGACACACACTGTTAATTAACTGATGTTTATAGCCACAAAACACAGAAGCATGTGTGAGGATGAGTTGTGGCGCCTGAAGTAGGTATAAAGGTAACGGTCAAAGAGAGAACCCAAGGAGCCCATGGCGTTTAAATAGTCAGTGGGGACACTGGTTAGGTGTTCCAGCTTACAATCAATCATCAACTCCACCCAGAGGGAACCCTGTGAGACACAGCAGGGTGTGACAGTGTTATACAGCTGTGGGTGTTGACCCAGTGAAAAATGACAGAAATTTAATTTTAGCATTCTGTAAAGCTGCCATCCCCGTATTCCCCTCAGGTGCAGTTTGACATGTCGGGTTATTGTTTGATGGCGAGAAGTTGTGCCACAGGACAGATGAGACGAGGTGGAGCAGCAGCAGCCTGAGTCAGGAGACACGTTTCAGACCCAAGTGGACACTTTGAAGACAATGGAGCTGAGTCACAGCTGATGGTGTTGGCGTTGATGCTCTGACCATGACACCAGGAAACCATGGAAACAGAACACCAATACCACAGCAGCCCATTTGCCCACGTTGACTCATGTCAACTGGTGAATGTACTGGTGATCAATTGGTGTTTAAAGGTCAGAGGTGAAGGTGGATGTGTTCTTTTGAATGTGATATGTCAGGAAGGCCTGGAGGGGGGTCTCTCATGACATGAACAATACAAACACACACACACACTCACAGAAATTGACTTGAAACGAGTGTGAAATCAGGTCAGAGGTTTGTGTGCCTGCAGGTGCTCTCTGGTAATTACAGCTCATATCGACATGTTGGACTCAACGACTCCACCAGGAGCTTCATGGTCATGATCATGTGATTCATATAAACCATGAGACACATTTACTTTGCTAAATATGCTGTCCGCTGATAGAAATAGTTTTCCCCTCATTTTGATCAGAACAGCGTGGGCTGATTGATGTGTATTCACAAGTTGTATAACTGACAAATATAGATATACAGTGATGGTTCTTTAAAAAGATTTGTTCAAAAGATTTGTATTCATTCACAGAATTGTTCAGTTCACACACACACACACACACACACACACACACGAATGATGGAGATGAACACGGGTTTTAACATGCTCTGAATCTTTTTAACTGATCTGCAGTTCAGCATTGATCTCTGACAGTTCAGTTGGAACATGATCCCTCAGGGCTCATGGTCAGTGCGAGTGATTCACTGAACATGCAAAGTTCACTCGCATTGAAACAACAAGAGACGGCTGCCTCTCGTTTTTTCTCACCGTGCGGCAATTGCTCAAATAAATTTTTCAGTCATGTGAGTTGGATTTATTAATTTAACGTTATGCTATGAACTGCACTGGATCATGTTTTCTCTCCATGTCCAGATACTGTAGCCTACATTCAGTTTTGTTTTCAGTGAATGATTTGTGTCAGTTGACTCGTTCACAGGGAATGAACGACAGAATCAGGTTCACCCGCACCAGGTCACTGCCGCACTCAGCTGAACTATGACACAAACGAATCTTCTGATTCATTGATTCAGTAGAATACATTCACCCAAAAGATTTGTTTTTTCAAATGATTCGTTGTTTGTTATGTTGGTCATTCAACAACAATGTTTGTTGGTTCATTTGGTGTTAGTTTGTTTGTGCGTTTGTCATTTCCTGCTTTTGTCTGGTTACGGGTCTCGGTCATGCTTGGTCTGATACCAGCTGTCAATGGGCACTCGTCAGCTACTCACATCTACAGGTTATTTTGAGTGACCGATTAATGTCAGCATGCTTTTGGAGTTGGGAGGAAGCTGGAGTACCCGGAGGGAACGCACACAGACACAGGGAGAGCATGCAAACGCCACATAGAGTTCACACCTTCTAACCACTGCCCCACCGTGTCACCCATGACAAGATGTATATTCCTGTCATTTATTAGTCTTTAAAAAAGGTTCATGGTACCGTTCCCTCATGGAAAAAAGAGCAAAAGGAGCAAATAGAAAGGAAGGGAAAGGAATAAATGAAAGGATGTAACGCAGGGAGTGGAGGTGGGCGGCAGTGAGTCAGAGAGAGAGAGAGAAAGAGAGAGAGAGAGAGAGAGAGAGAGGGATGTGGTAAGCTGTGAATTTTCAAAGAGACAAGTCGTCAGGAGAGGAGCAGCAACCAGTCGTCACTGAGAAGGAGACTGCTCTGAAAGGGATTTAATCAGACGGGAAAACAGAACTCTTCACCCGACCTGTTAGGACCAGCTGATCTGAGCTCTGATGGAGCCTGAAGACACTCTGCTCTGTGAAGACACTCTGCTCTGTGAAGACACTCTGCTCTGTGAAGACACTCTGCTCTGTGAAGACACTCTGCTCTGTGAAGACACTCTGCTCTGTGAAGACACTCTGCTCTGAAGGCACCGAGCTGCTCACCAGCTGTTGTCCGTTGGGCTTTCACAGACTCCTCTGCTTTTCAACAAATGGACTTTTGCTGGAAACTCCTGGTACCGTCTATTGTACGGTACTGGTGTTGTCTCTCTGGACCACATTTGTTGTGGATTGTATACAAAAGTTGACTTCTGTCGGACATCTCACCTTCACTTCTCTGCGTCCAAAGTCTTCATGGACTCTGCTGGAGTTTAGTTCATCGATTGGTGTCATATGCAAACACCTTCTGCCCTCTTTTCTTGTACCACTCTGAACATTCTAACCTTTCTGGACACACTTTGTGTTTGTGGAGAGGCGTCGAGCCTCTGCTGGGCTGTGGGGGGAGTGGCGGTATGGTGGCTGGGCTAAGCCCCGTCTGCCTGCTGCTCCAGGTTAAAGCTGTGGATTTCAGCAGAGGAAACAGCAGCATGGGGAAACAAGTGGCGGTAAGATGTCGTGGTCTTTAACCTCTTTGAGATTTCTTCAGTAGCACACCGTTAAAAAGTTACACAAACAAATTGAATTTGTTGTATGAGAAACCTTGTGAGACAACAGACACAGTTCTAGACACAGATGCTGAAAAAGTGCCCTTTTCACGATGACAGATTCCTCGATCCAGATGGTTCCAGAACACGACCAACATTTAATCATCTGGTCCTCGCTCCATTATCAGCATGTCCAGAAAATGTCATTGCTAACCAAGCAGTGGATTATTTATTATTAGTGAACAACTATTTAATTGCCTCTGCACACCCGTTTTTTGTGTGTTTGTTTTTTGCACAATCTTCTGGTCATTTTCATCTCTCATCTGACTCATCTGTCTACTAAATATTAGACAGATGAGTCCTCCACTTTGATCGTGGACACAAATAAATCCCATAGTGCTTCTTTGGTGATATGTCTCCTTTACATCTGCAGTATAAAACAAAAAACACATGGAGTTAGCTGAGTGTCAGTAGACAAAGGGAGTACCTGCAGGCAATTGAATTTCCTGAGTTAACCTTCCTGGGTGATAAATAATGTTCCTCACTCCTCAGTCTTACTGACCGATTATGTCATAGAAATACAATAGCAAGTACGTCGTTGTTGTTTTTTTGCAGTACTCACAAATATCAACAGAAGGTGAAAATCAATCAAATCAATCCAGAGGACAAAATCTGTCAATAGTTCTTGGTTGACTGGTTCCTGATTAGAAACGCTGATTGAAAACGATTTTCATGGTTGTGGGCTGCAGGGTAGAACACACACACGCGTGTGTGTGTGTGTGTGTGTGTGTGTGTGTGCGTGTGTGTGAGAGAGAGAGAGAGAGACAGAGCCTGGCAACAAGAGGGAATAACTTTGAGTCATACTATTGTTTCAAATGCAGTATATCCAAACTGAGTCAACTTTCCTGTAAACTAGTAGAACAGTCAACTCACAAACGACTGGACACCAGTGGTCCAACCTCATGCACGTGCTCCTGTGAAAACATGTCGTCATGCTGTCTGTTAGAAAACATGTATCCACCATTCTTTTCACAGTACAAATAACCTGAAAATGAAGGCGCTTGCACTGAAAAGTGTATTTAACACAGTTAACACTTTTCACTTTGCTTCCACTGCTCCAGTCCCCGTTTTTTTTGCTTTCTTGTGTTTGTTCAAACAATTATTATTATTAGACTCTCAGCTACAGTTTGGTGTTAGTTCATGTCTTTATCTTCATTATCTTACAGAGCCTGAAAATCCACAAGCACCATAATATTTCCTGTTCTGGATCATAGTATCCAGAGTTTTGTCAGGATCCGGATCAATTACCCATTATCAGCATTTCATGAAAACTACATTAAAATCTGTTTATAACTTTTCAAGGTATTTTGCCGACAGACAGACACCGTCAAAAACTCACACAGTTCCGTCAGCCGTTGTTTTTTTCATTAATCCTCCAGCAGGTGTGTGTGTGTGTGTGTGTGTGTGTGTGTGTGTGTGTGTGTGTGTGAAAGTCTGCCAAGCAGGTTTAGAACACATCTGGAGAACATTGCCCTGAATCTACACATTAATCCAGTATGTGTTTCTGAAGGAGAATGTGAACGTGAAGGGTCTCTGTGCTCTCCTGCAGGAACCCAGCACCAAGCGCAGTAAACCTGTCTCCAGGGTGACGTCGCTCGCAAGTCTGCTGCCGCCTGTAAAGACCGCACCTCTGAAGAGGATTGGCCAGACGCTGCAGGCGAGTCTCAGATGTACCTACTTGGTTTTTCACTTTGTTTCTTGACAGTAAACAGAAAATAAAAAACTGTTTAATGTTCTTTTCTGGTCCTGCAGCGCTCCATCAGTTTTCGGAGCGTGAGCCAGATCGAGAGAGCTGCTCCTCCTCCTCCTCCTCCTCCTCCTCCTCCTCCTTCTTCCTCCTCATTGATGAAGACACGTGTTATCTCAGCGACAGTCTCCAACCCTACATCCTCCATGACCGCGATGAGAGTTTCCACTGCGCCGGCGTCAGCTGCCAAGCGGCGTGACAGCAAACTTTGGAGCGAGACGTTTGACGTTCGACTTGGAGCGGCTCAACCCCTGAGCCCAAAAGAGATCAAACGACAAGAGGTGACACTGAGATGCACCTGTCTGTCAAACCTCTCAAACTAAAGCTCAGAATGACCAAAAATACCCTCTACTCACACTACAAGAGACCCTGTAAATATAAATTCAATTAATATTGCAAATTGATTACATTATTACATTTGGAACTACTGCAGTAGAAGCCTATAGGGCTTTTTTAGTGTTAGGCCAATAGTGATTAAATTAAATTAAGAATGTACACTATACTTCAAGTACACTATAAAAATGAAAATGTCTTTAATAAATAAGGTCACAAACCGATGTTGACATTTGTGTCGCAGGCTATATTCGAGTTGGCTCAAGGCGAACAAGACTTAGTGGAGGATCTCAAGTTGGCCAAGAAGGTTTCAAAAGACATTCACATTTTCCTTTTGTCCTTCTGCATTGCCTTATCCCTGTTTGTTTTGCTACAGGCCTACCGTGACCCGATGCTGAAGCTGTCCATCATGAGCGAGCAGGAACTGAACCAGATCTTTGGTACCCTGGACTCCCTGATTCCCTTGCATGAAGGTTGGAGGAACATCTGATGCTGTGACCTCACAGATTTAAACACATCTGATTAAAAAGGTTTTGAAAAAGAAAATGTACACGTTACTTAGGAATGAAAATCATGAAAATTTGTATTACTGAACATCAGATATGACATCGAACCATGGAGAAAAATACGGTTGAGTTTAGACGAGCTCGTCAGGATCATGGTTTTAGCGCCAGTGATACATTTTATATTAGGTTGTTCTTCACACCACGCAGGGGAACCGAATGCCACATCTCAACTTTCAGGAACCGACATTGACGTTTTCTGACAGCACACATAGTCACATCATTACGGTACTCCAGAGTATGCTAGCATGAAAAAGGGTTACGCTCTCTTTGGCGAAACAAAAGTCTTAAATGTCAAGAGAGTTCTACCTCTCCTCAGACCTGCTGAGTCGCCTCCATGATGCCAGAAAGCCTGATGGGTCCACCAACCATGTGGGACACATTCTCACTGACTGGGTGAGTACATGTTGTGTTTTTGTTTTGTTTTGTTTGTTTTTTTTGTCTACTTTCACCGTCCTTCATCTGACACACTCATTCTGCTTCTGCATCCACACAGCTGCCCTGTCTCTCGTCCTACACGTCATATTGCAGTAACCAGGTGAAGGCCAAAGCACTGTTAGACCAGAAGAAGCAGGATCGCAGAGTCCAGGACTTCTTGCAGCGTTGTCTCCAGTCGCCCTTTAGCAGGAAGTTGGACTTGTGGAACTTCCTGGACATCCCCCGCAGCCGGCTGGTGAAATACCCGCTGCTGCTCAGGGAGATCTTGAAGCACACCCCCAATGATCACCCAGACCAGCAGCACCTGGATGAGGCGGTTAGAAGAACTTGATGAAGCACATTGCACATGTTCTTTGCTCCTACACACACAGTTCCACCTGTTGTCACACTCGTAGAAATGAACAGTGTTGCAATCGCTAAGGCCACTTTTCCACAACTCCAGCTCTACTCTACACTCCTTAACTCCCTTTTGGTTCCAGGCCCATTGTTCCCGTACCTTCTCAACATGTGCTGGGTCTTCACAGCAACAACGACAGTGTTTGGGACATCCCTCAGTCAGTGGCCGTCAGTTTATAGACGTCTCATTGTAGTATCACCGCAGCTCACTTGGAATCCTTCGCAGAGCAGGACCTGAAAGGAGCAGCGGGTGCTGTGGTGCCTTGACTACCCTTTTCTTTAATACTTTACACTAATCTGACTATCAAAGAAAAAACACTCACAGTTGGGGTCAAAACAACCAACGAAGAGTGTTTATTCACTTCACAGGTCATAAACACTTTGAGTTAGCCCAGGGTATATACAGTAGGGTCCGGGAGGTTTCCTCACCCCCGACCCTCCTTCTCAAGGTATTCCATTTAAGGTCATTCCACTATTAGCTGCTCACACAGTCAGAGACACTTTCGACTACGTTCAGAGACACTTCCTATTGCATTCAGTGATTTTTTTTCCACGACAGTACAAGGTACAATCTCCAATGGAAATGCAAAAAAGCTGAGTAGAGTCGAGACGAGTTGAGTCGTGCTGGAACCGTGTAGTGGAAAACGGGCAAAAACAGAGCAGCGGGTACCAGGTACTATCCTGAATGGAAAACAAAAAAAAAAGTCGTGCTAGAACTGGATAGTGGAAAAGGGGTGTAAGATGAAAATGAGGTGGGACTCTGTGTCAGTCCTTCAGTTTGGATCAAAGTTTGATCGTGTCCGTCTGCTCCACAGATGCTGATGGTTCAGAGTGTGGTGGCGGACATCAACAGGCGGACAGGAGAGTCGGAGTGTCAGTACTACAAGGACCGTCTGCTGTATGCCGAGGACGGACTGAGGGATGGACTCATCGAGCGCTCCAGGACCCTCAGCTGCCACGGAGAGCTGAAGAACAACAGAGGACTTGTCAGTAGATCTCTGTGAGTTCATACACCAGCTCTTGTTTGGAACCATCAAGTGAAGACAACATGTCTTCTCTTTGTCTCTAGAAGCTCCACGTGTTCCTCTTCCAGGACGTCCTGGTCATCACCAGGTCCGTCTCGCTTAACGACCAGCCGGTCAGCTACCAGCTTTGCCGCCAGCCAATCCCCATCCGACAACTGGACCTGGAGGACCTATCAGATGGAGAGATGAGGGTGGGCGGGTCCATCAGAGGGGCCTTCAGCAACAATGAAAGGAGTCAGTAGATCACAAATAATGATATGAGCTGTTATAACTAGAAAAGCACAAGGAGAGCTCAGACCTCATTTCCACCTACATTGTGATTTGTACCCAAGAATTATTTTATGTTTTTATTGACACAAATTATTTATATACCGAACCTTATTTTATCTACATCAATAGATTCCTTGACCAAGAAAATGTGCGGTTTCTTCTCGCCGAGCATAAATAACCCTCCATCCCTGGGTGGGCGCAAACTCCCAACAGCTAAACCCACTAACCACTGTCCACAGAGACAGTCCACCGCTGCTATTGTGGAGTTCTAGACGCAGATGCTAAAAATGTCCCTATCTGACAATGAGGAAGAGTCCTTCAACAGAACACAACCAACATTTAATCATCTGGTCCTGGTTCATTATCAGCATTTACTGACAATTCCATCAAAATCTGTTGGTAATTTTTCCAAGTTATTTTGCAAACAGACAAACACAAGTGAAAACATAACCTCATTCGTGGCTGTAATATTTTGTTCTTTTGTCTTTGCAGACTGTTTAACGCTGTCCCAGCACCAAATTACATTCTCTTTCATTAGACGAATAAAGCGACACATAGGGAGTATAGAAATAAAAAAGAAAATGAAGAACAAAAAGAAAAAATAGAGCTCACAGTGCATGATTTGTGTAACAACGTTGCTAATGATTGAATATGATTTGATAACTTTTTGACTATTATTGACAAAGGCACGTTTTGATGTTCAATGAATTCATTAGAGGACGATAATATTGGGTGTAAATGCTCGTTGGAGGTCTGCGCTCTCTGACTACTTTTCTACAGTAGTCTGTTTTGATATTTTGAATTTGATAATCTCTATATATACATATTTCACTTAGTCTATAAAATGTTTTGTTTTGATTTCTTTCTTCCTCTCTTTTCCCTTTTCTTCTCCTCACAGCGAAGAACTTCTTTCGGGTTTCGTATCGTGCCGGCGGCCAGCTGCAGAGCCACTGCTTCCAGGCCAGTGATGCCTTCAACAAACAGCAATGGATCAACTGTATCCGACAAGCCAAAGACGCTGCAGAGCAAAGTGCAGACCAGACGTCTCAAACCCAGCCGTGTGTGGAGGCAGCGCTGAGTGGACACATAGGGACACTTAGTGAGACAGGTCAGAGTTATTCACTGCTTGAGAATAAAGATGGATCATGGGGGCAGATGGAGTCACAGGAGTTGGGAGGAGAAATAGATCTGAGGAGAGAGAAAGATCTCAGTTTGGTTAAAGAGGCAGTGCTGGGATTGACTGAGGAGACGGTGATGGGAGGTGAGGTGGGTTTGCAGTTAAATGCTGGGACAACAGGAGATGGTGGGGAGATGGAGACAGGGCAGGGCGTGTGTGGTGATATGGGGGCTGAGCACGGGACCAGAGCAGACCAGATGATGAGGATGGATGAAGAAGGGGGGAGCCCTGCTGAGTTTCCCCCCTGCCTTCTCTCCTGCGCTTCTCCCTGTCAAAAGGAGGAGGTGATGGAGGAGGAACGTAATGCCAGTGAAGAAGAAGAAGAGCTCGGCATGGACACCGGTGACTCAGCACAGGATGGGGAGCTGACCCTCAGATGTTGACGTGTGGGGTTTGCAGGGCAGACAATCAAACTTTGATCATGATGTCACACAACGCGCAGAGAATAGCGACAAAAGAAACTCATCATGACACATGAACTCACATATTGCCAACCACTGGAACTGCTGTATCCTGACTGATTGTAAACATGGTGACCACTCTGTACCAGCCTATGTATGAGGAGATTCATGCCCTCCAGGTAATACTGTATACTGGAACGGTGTGATTGGTAACTATATGCTGTCCTGACTCCTCATTCAACACCATAAATAAATATTGCCCTTCATGGCTGTAATTGAACCAAGTGGAAGAACACCTACACATGAATTAAAAAGTTACAAATAGCACAATTTGATAGTCAGCCTTCTTGTATATAATGATAATGAAATATTTGATTGACAGAGTTTATGGTTGGCCCCGTTCAACCGACAGTATTGTATTTTAGCAGTGTAGTACTTTCTGGTGCTTCTTAGATTTTTGCCACAACTCTCAAGGAAGTTTCTTCTGTTTATGTACATGATGTGTGTGTAAATACCATGTATTATAGCTGTCTGTATAGGAAAGATAAGCATGTCTTTTATATAATAAATGCTTGCACATGAAATTTGATTCACAACCCGAAGACAATCTCTTGCATATTTTTAAGTACCACTATCAGGATGGATCAATGCCTGCAGTGTTACCACATTTTACGTGGCAGTTTATTTCTACATTTTAGAGGAGATCACATTTTCAGCACACCTGTAGTTGCTTTTCATTGTTTTGAGGGTAAACAAAAAGTGTGAATGCATTAAGTTATCAATCACTGTGTAAATTACCAGAAAACTGAAGGATCAATAAATTTTTTATAATAAAAGATGACTCTCTCGCTTTCAAAACCTTACCTGGTATTTCACTGTGGGTCCAGTGATCATCTATGTTTCATAAATTCACAAAGAACATATTTCTGGATCTACCCCATATCAGAAGTGCCCTGAGAAAGATGGCGTCACAGATCTGCCTCTTTTGGTACGTGATGTTTAGTTTTGTTTTTTAAAAAGGGTTTTGAAGTTCCCAACTTTTTCACCTGAAGGGAACGTCGGGGGAACAACTCAGTCTGGTTTTACGATCTTTTTTTATCTTGTACTTTTTTATTCTCTGTCTCTGTACTATAATTGCGTTCAGAATACAAGAGTCTCTGTTACAACTCTGTTCCCACATGGCAACCCTTATCCAGCAGGTGGCAGTAAGCTAAAGAGGGTGTTCAATCTGCAGTTAGTGAAGAAGAAATTGCGCTCAACTCGGAACTGGAAGTATGGCGATGTTTGTGTGTCAGTCAGCTCCCTGCTCTTCTCGTAGGTGACGACGGTGTTCAGCAAACGGTGACCGTCAAACGTTTGGGAAGACGCAGGTGAAGCATTCGACAATGGACGACCGGAGAAATTCCTGTAGCCCGAGGAGGGTGTGTGATGCCGCGGCGCTCGGAGCTAACGCTAGCCTGCAAGATGGCGAGCCGATGTGTGTACACCCTGCCAGAGAGGCTCACGGCGGCACGGACAGACCGAATAGCGCGGGCAGGAGAGTGGAGAGGTACACCTCCACACCGCAGGTGGTTCATCAGAGACACATGCCGAAGGAGCCGGCAAAGTTCCACATACCGAGAAAATCCAAGGAAAAGAGGGGTGAGCTGGTCGCATTCTCTTACAACTAGCCACAGGAAAACATTTTGCATACTACAAACACCGTTATGTCTCCTGACAAACGGTCGTGTTAACGTTGTATCCTAAGAATTTTGGTTGTGCGCAGGGTTTACAATGCATTACGGTACATTTATCATAACGTACTGAGTAAAACCTATATGAGCTTTGTAAGCGCTAAGTTGTTTTTGGTTAGCAGTTAGCACAGACCAGCAATGCAATGACTGCGAGCTGTATAGCTGTCAGTCAATCACTTTATGAACATGTTTTGTCGTGTTTCGACAGTTAAAGCTTGATGTCAGCTTTGTAGCAGTTAGGTAGCGGGGAACTGTGTTGGCTAACAGTTGCTCACGTTCAGCGCGTCTCGTTTGTTTACGTTCAGCCGGATGTGCGTATCACTGATCAATTACTGCTCGTGTCTGCTCTTCTTTCCATGAGCACTGTCATCAAAACAAATGCAAATTAGTACAAAAGTACAAAATGTCCCAAATAAGGTCGTTTCCATGTTGAACTAGTCATTTCAATGCATGGCAGTTTATGTTCAGACTGAGACCAGATTGTATTCCCGCTCCGCTGAATTGTTGGATGACACCTGAGGATCTACTGTAATATCAAGGAATATTTCCTTTATTAATTTCACACGTTGGCACCTACATATGCATGCTAATAGACTAATAATGTGAATTTAGTCACAGCTATACCATCTCCTCAACTCGTGTCCAGTTGCTCTCACCAGCCCATTGTAAAGAAACTGTGCCATGGCCCCCTTGCTTCTTCCCCATCATTAACTCTCACCAACATCTGTTCATATGACTCTATTTCTGTCATAGTTCCAATCCATTTTTTATAATCTGGTGGGGATGTACTTTTCCATAACATGAGGATATTTCAGGTTGCTGTGGCCATCCCAACCTTTATAACTTCAAAGTCATGTTTCGACACTCCCAGTATTTGTGTTTGGTTGCCCAATAAAATAATCTTGGCAAGACAGGGATATCTCCAGAGACTTCCTTACTTATACCTAAAATGGTTGTATCAAACTACATTCACACTACAGCATTTTCTTTTACTATTTATTAGAGCTTGATGTACAGGGACTAGTAGCCACGTTGCTTAACAGTTGCTTCAGTTTGTTACACTATTGTTTGAATGGCTATTAATGGCCAATCGCTACTAGACTCACGATGAAAATGTCTGCTTGAAAAACTCCAAAAACACCACCTTCAAATTTATTTTTTTTTTTTCTCTTTACTTCCCAGTGCAAGATTGAGGTGTAGTTATTTCTCAGCCTGGAGAGGCAGGTGTATGCAAGTATACGAGAAACGCTCTGAAAAGCGGGTAAAACAGTTAAAAAACCCTGCTCATTGATTACAGACAGGTGGGGCCATCCAAGCAGTTGATTTGGGGATGATGCTCACCAGTGTCTCACTGATGTGTGCAGTGTAAGGTCAATAATCCACAGGGCGCAGACTTCCGTCAAGGTTTTAACTGATTTACAGCAAACACCAATGAAAGCAACCTCCTTGACACAGGTAGCGGAACGGTACTTTGAGTTGCAGATTGCTGCTTCTTCATACATATTTATAGAAGGTGATTGGTTTGGTTCTCACGCCTCGAGGTCCAGTACATGCTGACCTTTGGGTCTGTCCCTCTGTGATTGTTGCAGAATTGTTCCAGTGTGTCTCCACTGAGTCCAGGGAGTATGAAGACATGATGACCATCCTGACCTCCAGTTACATAGACACCAGCTCTGTGGGCTGCTTCACCTACTGCAACCCTCGCCTTGTCTACAGCGAGCTGCTGGAGAAAGAGGTCAGTCGATAGATCGATAGATACTTTATTTTTATCTCCTGAGAGAAATTCCCACATGGTAGTATCACACGTGAGGCTGCTACTGCTCTACATGAAACTGAAGCTCTTTCAAATTTTCTACCAATCTGTGGCTTCATTAGGGCCAAACCACTTTTTTCAGATTCTCTTGTTGCAGGAATTTGTTTCACCTTTGCCTTAGTAATGACTTATGAACTCCACTACTGATGGTCTCTTGTTATCCTCATGGTGTGTCACAGGGCACACTGCCCTCGAGACAGTGGTTGGTGCTTAAGCCTTGAGGACGATTTGAATCTATACAGCACATTTTTTTCCTTGCTCATGATACTTCAATCACACACACCCACTGTATAAAAGATGACTGAATGCACAGTGACTAGGACTCTCTATCCATTGTGATACACTGTGAGACTCTCCTCTTGCACAAGACTGAGTAAATTACTTTAGTAGAAGTCGTCTCTGGTCTTTTCCATCGAAAGTCAAAGAATTCCTTTGACACCTCCTCACGTATGCTCTGTGTTTAAAGACACCGTAGCCATGTAGCTGTTTGAGTATCAGTGTTTTGATTTGGCCATGTGTAAGTGGCAGATGGTGGTGTACACCTTGAATGAGTTTTACTTATTCTTACTTAATTTTACTTGGATTGACATATAGATCAATAGATAATTTATTCATCTCCGAGATAAATTCACATAATGCGTAGCTGTATGACCATTACTGGACACACTCTGTGGGTG
>CAAKHB010007927.1:29011-50313 GCA_901007665.1 Aeoliscus strigatus | reverse complement strand
TATTTTGTGTGTGTGTGTGTGTGTGTGTGTGTGTGTGTGTGCGTGTGCGTGTGCGTGTGCGTGCGCGTGCGTGCGTGCGTGCGTGTGTGTGTGTCAGTTTGTGGAGAAGAGGAGGGAGATGAAGGCTGATGGGAGAACTGAGAAGGAACTTGAGGAGAGCTACTGTTTCCTGTTGGCTGATTTGCTGAAGGTGAGAATATGAAAACACTGTGTTTTGTATGATCACCAACATTGACCAGAACTATGAATTTGTGTTCATCTGTTTAAATTTTCTTGAAATCTTTCCTGTTTAGCTGACGGGTCTCTGTGAGAAAGGGCTGTTTGTGGGTCACAGCAGAAGTTCAGTGATGGGAAACCCCAGTAAAGGTAGGGTGACTGATTCACACACAACAATTAGCATTTTAACCCTTTTTCATCAATCAGTTTCTTCTCAATGGTGAAGTTGTTTTTTCTCTGAAGTCACCAGAATAGATCAGACTTATTATAGAGTACATGGTCACTAACATTGTGTGTGTTCGTGTGTTTGTTTGTAGGCGTGTATCTTTCCAGGTACTCAGACCTTCTCCAGCTTAACTCTTTCACTCCTGGTGCCACAGGGGAGATCCTCATCTTCAAAGTGATGAAGGTAAATCAGTGTCCTCTGTGATGATTAACTGCACTAGGCTATTTTGTACATAGTTTTCCTTCTGTACTTACTTATTTTAGTACACTGTTTTATCAGTTACATGTTAATTTGAAAGACAATAAAGAAAGTGTAAATCAAACACAATCATACATGACTCGTATTTGTTTCTGTTTCAGGGGAAAGTGAAGAGCATTTATGAAAACATGAAGAATGCTCTTGATCCAACCCCTCGCTTTGATAGCCATCTCTCCAAGAACGCCAGTAAAGTCACCTCACTCAGCTCCTACCGCGCCTTCGAGCTCACACAGGTTAATATTCACACACACACACAGAAAATACGGGCTCAGAACTGTGTGACGGTCAGTAATAGAGAATTTCTTCATTGATGTTTTCAAGTTCATCCGGTTGTTTGGAAGTGATTGAAGTGCTTCCTAAGTAAACATGTTAAAACATTTAGTGTAATTTGAAAGTACCAGAGTGTTATTGATTTCCTTCTCCTATTATTTCAGCAATACTTCTATGAATATTCCTTTGATGAACTGCGGCAGCGGCCCCGTCAGGTTTGCCCATACGCTGTTGTCTCCTTCCAGTTTAAAGGAAAAGACGCCGCTCTTCCCAGCAAACCACTGGCCCCTGTCAGGTACATAAACCGTTATTTAAATCAGCCATCATATCTTATAATCTGCTACTCTGCGCCTGTGTAAGAGGCCGATTACCCTGGAAAGGATAAGGAGGATTTAAAGTCCCTGCAAAAATGTACATGGCTCAATTACAATTTTACTCAAGTCGGATATTAGACATGAGTACAACACATATGTTTGATTTTGTCACTACAGAACACTGTACACCAGAGTAACCTGCAGATACTTTACTGTGGTAAACTGTATATTTGACCTGGAATCAGCAGTAGCAGTAATGTTTTATGGAACTTGCAAATACCTCAAATTACTATGTGTTTGATGGGCCATGGTGTCTGTGTTGTTATTGGTGGACAGGTTGAACAGCCAGTCAGCAGAGGAGAGTAAAGGTAGGAACTGGTCTTTTTCATTGTAGTTTTATTCACCAAACTACAGATAACTTTGGTAATGTTTTTTTTTTGTACTTTGACCTTCTCATCCCTATAGTTTTCCTCAGTAGAATCCTGTGTAAACTTTTGCCAAAAACCTATACAAGTGTGCCTAAATGAACTCTTTGGACAACACTGTTCATACTTACAGCTGTTGCCTGATGTGCCCTCACCTCTCTTTCCTCTGTCAGAGCGAGCTCACTTCACGGTGTGGACCGGCGATTTGGTGAAAGCCGATGAGGTTCTCTTCCAGATCTCCCTTCGCTCCTTCTCTCCTCCTTTGCTGCCTCACAAACTGTGAGTGTTTAACTGATGTATCTGCCCACAACAGTGTGTCTGACGTGAAGGGAATGGCCCTGGGATAGGATTCACTTCACTTTGCACCAGGAACTAGGTTGTGCTTGGACCTGATCCAACATATGTGAAAAACCTTTGAGAAGTCCAATTATGTTGGCACCGATCCTCAGACAGGGCCTCAGTCAGCCTCAAGTGGTGCTACATGTGACATTTATTCATTGGTTCTGGAAACCGAGCTCTGGGCACCTAGTTTGGCTAATAATGCCCCAGGAGATGTTCCAGGACAATTATTTATCATTCATTTCTTCTTCGGTTGACCCACCACGCCTTCTTCAGACCAGAGAAGTTAGAAATTGGTTGCGTGATGAGGCTCAAAGTGGTGACCAAGCACCTCCCCTCGGACCTGTTCTCCTACAACACGTACAGCGGCAGTCAAGAAGGTAAAGTCAAATAACAACTTGAACCTCATTTTAAAATAAATTTGAATTATCTGGGGAACTGCATCAACACCTAAACATCTTGTCAGGGAGAGGAACAGGGATTTGTTGAGTGCGTTGTTACTATTGGTAGCTGAAACCAAGTGTTGATGGTGGGTTGTTGTTTTTCTGTGTGTAGTCGTGAAGAACGGCCATTACTGCAGTCTTCTGGAGGTGACTGACAGAAATCGGTCCGCGACCAGTCTGACGAAACTGCTACATGAACTGGAAACCAAGAAAGTGGTGAGTAGTGTATGCCGTGAATCTGTGTTTGATCTGTCCTTCCAGTAGCAGTAATATATAGATTTTGGAGGATAATAATCCAGACTTATATACAATGTTTAAAGTTGTATTATATATTGTCTTCAGAAATATTCTTCATGTGAATTGACAAGTGGAGGGAAATAGACGCTGCAGCTGCACCAGAACATCCAGGTTCTTTTTCATGTAGCTAAAATTGTCCCAAAATTGTCTTTTATTTGAACAGAGATTTTAATCTCTGATCTCAGATTTTATTATAAGGAATTAGCCGCCTTGCCAGAGAGTTTCTTCTTGTTAAGCTTGTTTAGAGGGGAAGTAGAGGAGTGTGAGGAAAGTGGAAGAGTAAAGGGGGAGATGAAGAGGAACAAAGAGTGGTTAAATGAAAGTTTTCTTTTCATCACACAGGTTCTGGTGACTCCGCTCACAGAGAGAGGCTTCCTCTTCCTGCTGTCCAGTGTTCAGATGGCCACACCAGCTGGTATGACGCGACATGATATGACATGGCCGCTCAATTGTACTTATACCTCCAGGGTAGTTAATGAGCCTCACAGTGAAGAGAAGAAGCACAGACAGGATACAAAATGGACATGTTTGTATTTCCAGAGAGAGGAGTCAACTGGAAGAGATGTCTTCAGGCCCTGTTTGTTTTCCCCGAGACAAGAGACGTGTCCAGATGCGGTGAGGTCAATTACACTTAAAGACTCAGCTAAAACCACAGATCTGGAGACCACATGTCATATGAACAGCTTCTGACAAGAACTGATAATGACAGGGGTGGAAAAAAGGGGACCATGGGACCGTTTCTTTTCTGCTGGCTTGGGACATAAGTGACGATGGGACATAAGTCGAGATGGTATAACTGTGGCTAAATATTCAAACCTCAGGCCTATATGTGGGGCTTGATGTTCAACAAAATGGAGACAAAGAGAAGCTTGTGGATTCACTCTCCAAACCAGAAGGCCGGGGTGGTGTTTTCAGATTTATTCCCCCTGAGACCAGTTTTCAAAAATGTAAATTCACAGGATCCATTTGGACGACCATCCAAAATTATGCAAAAATGTACACAAAAAAGCTTGTCTGTGTGTACGTGGCCTAAAGGAGTTTCAAAAGTAGAGTGTTATACTTGAGATGTGAGACAGCTGTGAATCATGTGACATAGAAGTAAACTCCCTCCTGTTGTCTAAACATTTTGACACTGTAATTGTTTCCCATTGTTCTTCTTATAGCATCCAGTTGTGCCTCCGCTTCCCGTGATGCCTCACAGTTGTTACTGTCTGGTAGCTCCATTATGCCAAGTCTAAACAAGTTCATCCCAGCCCTGCACCACGCTCTAGTCAAAGCCTGTGCCCACCCCTCACCTGAGCTCTCTGCCGGTGTGGAGAAACATGCACGAGAATACCTCATGGGCCAGAACGATGGGAAGGTAATCTTTAAACAATAACCCCTTTTCCTTCAGACCATACTTTTCATATCCATTCAGTTTGCTGCCAATGGATTTCTAAGTTTAAAGGTGCAACATAACTCTCTTTTTTCTGTGCTGCAATGGCTGTTTGGGCTTTAGCTCTCAAATCAAACGTTATCAATGGCCAACGGCGGGAGGATTGTTATCAGTTAACCCCAGACTCCCTCAACCCTCAGTTTGTTTAAATCACAGCTGAAAACATGTTTGCCTCTGCCTATTCTTAAATCAAACTCCAGGCTTCAATATCTCTCACTGCACTGTAACTTTTATTTCCTGTTTTATCTGTCTTCAGCTTTGGGAATGTAAAATACTTTGAATTGCCTTGTTGCTTAAATGCGCTATATAGGTAAACTTGTTGTGATTAGTTGTGATAGCCAAGCGCCTAATTGTGAAACCACAATCGAAAAGATGCTCCACAAGAAATGAGTGGTTCTAGTTTCTGAGTTGAGGCACCAATGTTCTGCTTCACGGAGGGGACAAATCATATTGTCTTGTTGTCAAGTTTGAAATAATTTTCCACACTTCACTTCTATATTTGACTAGCAAACGTTGTACATGGCTCATTCAGGTTCAATGTTCATTCAATAGATTATTTGTTTAGTCAGGGGCAGCAGGCCTTTCAGTTTTCTGGATCTGTTAAGGTCATAATCTTTGAATAGACTGAAAAGACTTTCAATCATTGTGATCGTGAACATAGTTCTGCCTGTCATCAATCATCCTCATATCCTTCAGCCCATTTCCTGGTCACTTAAATCCAAGGGTTCCTGCCGCCATTTAAGCTTTCTGTCTTTGTCCAGGCCCGACAGTACCCAATGGGTGACTATGATGTCAAGCTGGATGACGGTGTAAAGCCGTTTCCTGCTCCCAAGGTCCCCCGGGTGAGTCAGGATGGACACCTGCGCTCCTACCTGTACAACCCTGCTGCATACCTGCTGTCAGTGGCCCGGGCCAGGGAGATGGTTGCGATTCACTGTGGCCCGGAGGTCACGCCCAGGAAGAGCTCTGGAAGAGGGAGAGAGTCAATAGGGAAGGTGGTGACCAGCAACCATAGGGGTGGAGGGAATACTCAGACTGTGAGTAGAATAGAAATATTTACAAGCCACACATACATATTTACCATAAGTACGATGTGATGTAAACTGTGTAGATAGCTTAATGTTTCTGTTTTTGGTTCATGTATCAATTCTTTTGAACATACATAAATAAAACCAAAAATACCTTCAAAATTGAATTTTACCTTCAAAATATTGCCCGAAATGGAGTGGGAAGAAGCCTAAGCTTATTAAATCCCATTTATTGTATGTTTACCTATTATTATGATTATCATTATTAGTAGTAGTATTCGTATTGGTAGCTAATAGTATGTTCTCACCTAGTAAAGTCAAATGTATTGTTTGTCTCTCAGATGCAGCAGCTCATTGACCTGGTTGTGACCTGCAAGAGGAATGCAGAGATTGAAGTAAACAGGGAGGAAGGACGACAAGGACCACAGATTGGACCTGGGAGGAAGAGGAAGATGGAGCAGAAGATGGCAGAAAGAGCACTTAAGTTTTTAAAGGCTTCCCAGGAACCTGGAGGACATAAAAAGATCCCAGGTGAGGGGACAACAGCGCATCGTCAAGAAGTTAAATTACTAAATGCTTGATTCCCCCCCACTATGGTAACAAGTGCATGTGCCTCCTGGGCAATTTCAACATGAATGATGGACAAATGGTAGACTTTAGTGATTTGCACTGATTTATAATTTGGCCATCAGGTGACTGACTGTAACACTTTTTCCTCTGCTGTGTAGTATCAGTTGAGAGTTCACATCACTCGTTCCTTCCTGGCCCTCTTGCCACTGTGATTAACTCAGTGGGATTGAAGGACTTGGATCTGCTGGATGACGGCTCTGAACTGGCAACTAAACTTGTCAACCTGCTGAGAGGTGATGAGAGACTGTTTGTTTGACCAAACACATACTTCTACTACTACATACTAATTACTGTACCTGATGTGGAGCCCTCATTGTTTTCTTCTGCCTTTTCTACCTCTTATTTAGCCAGCGCTAGTTCTTTTACCAAAAAGGAGAAAGTAAACTCATGTGTCAAAAACATCACATAAAATACTGTATACACAAGCGGATGGGCTTTGATAACAGCTGCCTTTAGAATGTATAATACTTTGATTGCAAACCTTTTCATAGCGACATCTCAAGTCCAGTCCAGACCAAAGATTCACAGTGCAACGGAATGGTTGCAGCCACAGTGTCAGCGGATGGATTGGATATGGATTTTTCCGCTTGTGAATATCTCGATTAATAAAGTATCTATCTATCTAGCCGTCTGAATGGCCGAATTGCACCTCGTTGCTGGTTGGTGCCAGAAGTTCCGTAGGATTCTACCTGTTCAATCGCCAGTAATTGTTGGACCATTGCTAACGTTCTGACCAATCAGCTGCGAACTGACGACCGGTACCCACGTAGGGCGTGTCTATGGCTGTGTGACATATCCAGCTAAAACATGCTACCAAACATGCTAACTTATGCATGGAAGACAAGAATAACATTCTGATAAATCCTTTTGAATCTCAACCACGTCTCAACAGCTGTGTGAAAGGCTATGCTGACTAAATCACCAAGAGAAATGCCAGAACGTGTATCGCGGCGATTCGCTGATAAGACAACTTGAGTTCTTTGGTGGGTTTGTTGTGGGTTTCCGCTTTATGGCACGTCACACTGCATCTGTTGCTTGGAAATGTCAGTAGTTTATGTGAGGTCGCACTGACTGGTGGCAGCTCTATTGAATACACGTGTATGTTGCAAGTTGTTGCACTTGGAATCTATGGTCTGTCGACTGTTGTCCTTGGATACTGGGTGTGATGTCATTGGTCATGATGATGTGTCTGTCTAACGTGAATGTTTCTCCGCTCCACTGACAGGTCTCAACCAGGCTGCCAGAGGGACAGACGTTCAGAGGCCGCGTGAGGTACAACAGGAAGGCCAGGTGGACTTGTGTCCATTTGATAGGTTGGCCACCAAGTTGGGTCTGCCCACTAACTCTGACATCGACCTGAGGAAGCAGGAGGAGCTGGAGGTAGCTGAAGAATTACCAGACATTTCAGCCAAATGACAGTTTTGCATTTTTTTTCCCTGCTATGATTAGTTTTACCCCTCTAAATGCTGGGAAGACCTAAATGACTGAATGAGTGAATGAATAAATTAAGTTCATTCAGGATGCATAGGGTGACCAGAATAAATTCAGAATATATTACTAAGACTACAGAACTACACCAAGGAATTATTACTGTGTTTTAGTGCATATTAAAATGCAAGGGGAAATTTCATTAGCAATTCTAAAAATCTACTTTTAGTATTCAATATACTATAGCAGATTGTGTGTGTGTGTGTGTGTAGGAGCAGACGGCGGGTAGCATCAGTAGTCTGGAGGGATTCAGTCCCAGCGGGGAGACCAGTTACCATGTACCAACAGGTAAAGGAGAAGAACTGTGCAGGAGATCAGGAGGATACATCGACCAGAAGGAGGAGATCCCTTGGGTGCTCATCCCCATTACAGGTTTGTCAGGCTGTTTATCACATTCAACACATAGACGTTAACCTCAACACAGGTCTTTAAGGACCGTGGTGTTTCTCAGAGTTCAGACATTGTTATCGCCTCCAAGGAGGTTGTGTTTTTACTGGCATTTGTTTGTTAGAAAAATAAGTTTGATTTTGATGATAATGGGACACGAGATGATATCAGCATAGCAACAGATTTGTTCTATCTTGAATAGTTCTGGAGTTATAACCAGAAGAAAACCGCCATTAGTAAAATAGTGAATTTTGTCAATAACTTTTGACCTAACAATTCAGTGTATTTCCAAATGGGAAGGATATTTTCTTGGTCAAGGGATCTATTGATGGCATTAAAATAAGGTTAGGTATATTAATATTTGGTGTAAATCAAACACTAAAAAAATATTGGGTAGAATTCAAAATATGGGTGGAATTAAGTTGCTTTGTGGCGTTCTGCACTCTCAGAGTGATTCTCTGGTTATTATAAAATTCAATCTGTGAATCTCCACTGGGTTAGCTGACAGTTCTGGTTATGAAGAAGCAGACCCTGAATGAAAACTGAATCTGGTTATCTTTAAAATCGGTCTGCAGGTCTGTGCACAGAGAGGTACACCCAGAGAGACAAAAACAGCCCTCAGGATCCAAGGTTTCATCAACTCACCATGGCAACAAGCATCACCGCAACGACCGACCCCCACAGGAAGGTTCCCACCCGATCTCCTGAGGCCAGTGCTCCTCCCTCCCCAGCCCTGTGTCCGTCACCTGAACCCTGTTCTCCTCCTTCACCACCACTGTGCCCATCCCCTGAGCCCAGCCCTCCCCCATCCCTGTCTCAGTGCCCGTCTCCAGAGCCCAGCCCTCCTCCTTGCCCGTCTCAATGCCCATCCCCAGAGCCCAGCCCTCCCCCTTCTCCGTCTCAGTGCCCGTCCCCTGACCCCAGCCCTGATTCCTCCCCCCGCTCACCCTCCCACTGCCAGTCTTTACAGCCAAATGAGTTCAGCTCATCAAACAAGAACCGGAACTGTGCTAACGACAAGTGCTTAGCGCCCCAAACTTCTTGGGTGTTTGCAGGTAACCTCTAAATTCTATAACACCCATAGTTTGGACTTTGTATGTGACAAAAGAGAATTTCACTGTCTCTAACTCAGAATTTGAAGATGGTACCAAGGTCATCACAATCTTTACTGACTCGTTAGTTTAGCCAAACGATGTAGAAGTGAACTTCAAATGATTCACTGTGTCATGTTAGTGAGTATAAGGGTGTATCCACCAAATACCTGCTAAACGGATTTGGTGTCATCAACGACTTAATTCAAGTGGACACAATTCTTTCGGCATTGTTTTCAAGCAAGCATTGAGGTTTTAGGCTTAAGTCTTTAGACATGTGTATGTATTCCAATGACCCCTGAACATCTTATAAGTCTAAAACTGTTTGCTTCTTGCAGGAATGTCTGAGTTCACTGAACAAAAACTTCCAGAGAATGAAAGGCAGAATGAAGGCGCCTCTGTTACTGCGTCCATTAAGCCATACACACCTGCAGCTTCAGAGACGAGTTCGAGCACCTTACTACCGCCTGCTGAACAAGAACTGGGGGAAGAACGCAAGGGAAGGGAAACACAGCCTGGAGAAAATGTGACTAAATTAAGGGAAGAAGAGGGAACTGTTGAGAAAGTGGACATCATACCCAAAGGACATAAGGGCCACGATGGAGAAACAAAGGAGATTGTTGGTGGCACTGTGCTTCCTCCCATGAGCTCTCCTCCTACTCATCTGCTCAGTAACATTGACAGCATCGTGGACCAACACCTGGGAGACTTCACCTCTGACATGCAATGTCTGCTGCAGGAGGAGAGGATACAGTACGCGTTCCCTCAATCCCCCCTCTGCACCTCTGACATGCGAACCGCTGCACTGCGACACGCACATCCAACTAGCCTGGTATCTCCATTTTCACAGTACGTGTCCTTCTACAACCCCTGCCCCCCGGTCCACGACTATGTGAGCTCACTGCAGGATAGCATGAACAGCTTGATGAATGAGTTGGATGACGGCTCACTGAGCCTCCGGTCCAAGAGCAAACGGGCAGAGACGGACTGCGAGTTGGCGAGCAGCGTTAGCTCTTTTGTGGCAAGCATCCGAGCAGCGAACGCAAAAACAGAGAGTGATGACCAATCCGCAGTCAGTGGTGAACAGACCGCTGCCGTCCCCAGAGAAGGCGAAATGTGGTGGTCAGATCCAACCAGCAGACATCCTGACGCAACTAACATCACAAAGCCCCCACCGTCTGACGTCACCTTATATGCTCCTATGGGTCCATCAGTTTCTGTCCACACGCCTGCCACTTCCGCTGTCCTTCACCCTCCCAACACGTCTCCACAGTCTCCCTGCAGCACAACGAGCTCAAATTTGGACAGAACCGTCACTCAGTACAGACCAACACCGGATAACAGCACAACCAGGACTGTTTATTGTACCACGGAAGAAAAACCTGTGCAATGCTTCCAAGGTGTAAACTGCCAGCGGCCAGAGCTCAGCAGTGTTTCAAATCACTCAGGAGAACCCCCACAAGCCCCTGAACAGGGTGTGTCAGGGACCACCCCAGGTGTGTCGGGGGCCCCAGGTGTGTCCGATGCAGAGCCCAGCACAGACTCTGTTCCCCTGGTTCCTCCAGCCGCAGCCCTCAACTCCCTCATCAGCCAGCTGCAGCCAGAGATGTTCAACCACCTGTTGGAGATCATGAAAGATATCAAGAGAAACTCTGTGCAGTTCTATCTCCATACCACCGGGCCAGAGGAACAGCTCCACAAAGACATCAAGGTAACCTCATTGGCAGCAGAGATCAGTGTCAAGCGCAACAATCATGAATTCTATAGAATTCCATTTCATTTGTGTACGTTGACATCACAAATTCCAGGGCGAGAAGAACATACCAAAACCCTTTTAATAGGGGAAGGGGGGCCACAGATAGAGGGATCCCTGTCCCTGGGACGGACAGATGAGCAGTAGGTGGTTTGTGAACAGACAATGAAAACACTGAGGGTGAAACTATGAACAAAGGAGATTAGCTTCTCAAAGCTGCCAATAGTGTCTGCAGGTCCATCCAATGATCCATGGCAGCAGGAGAAGACCAAGAAATAGGGAAGCACATGGTCTATCCCATGGGTCATAGCATTCAGAGATAGGAAGAACCCCGGAATCGAAAACACTGGAGCTCTGGTGGAGGAGTTAGAAACATGCAGCAGTTGATATGAGAAACAGTTACAGAACATTTAAAACATGACCCAGTCAGGAACACTGCCTGGTGGCTGAACACTCTGCCTCTCATTGTGATTCTGGACGTTCTAGGAACCACTAGGACTAAATTCTGGTAAATTAATGTTCTAGCAAGGTGATATAGGGCTATAAGATTTCTGTGATATGAGGGAAGCTGACTGTTCAGGGCTTTGTAAGTAGAACAGTTCGGAATTCTCTATATTTGTTCTGAATATATGCATCTTATATGGAGAGTGTTTGCATATATTCAAATAGTCACTCTGATTCCTGTATATTTGCTCTCCAGTCCGTGAACATTAAGGGTTTGTGTGTCTGTGTGTCCTCTTGACTTTGCAGGAACACCTTTTGCAGCAGGGTCATGTGGAGCAAAGTCCTGTGGCCTTTATGAACCAACAGGGCTGTGACAGCAAACTGCTGGTCATCATCAACAACAAAGACATTGCAGGGCACATACACAAGGTGCGACTTCAAGACCAGCCACTGTGTGTGTGTGTGTGTTGTGTGTGTTTCTGTGCAGATCTAGATCCTTCATGAACCTAATCACAGTTGATGTAGGTTAGTTAGCAGACCAGCTGAGGTCTTTACTACTGATCGTAAATATGAAACTATCTGTGCAATCAGAAAATGTCTAAGGGTTACTGAAAGCTGAGAAGTTGCACTCGGTTCCCCTACCTGGTGTGAAGAAGAAGCTCAGTCAGTTCCTGGAATTTCAGAACAGCCATGTTGCTGTCATTATGGTAATCCCATTTGCTCTGTTGCTGAGAGCTGGTGAATCATTACTGACAACAAATTGGATGTGAAGTGCAACTTCACAGATTTCAAGAACTGTTTGACGTTGTCTGATGTGCAAATAGCTGTGTATTAACTAAGCTAGTGTGAATGTATCGGCAGCAATACCGTAGTTGTAAGGGGCTAGTGCTATTGTCACCATACTTTAAGATGGATGCTAGGTTGATGCTAATTGTGTTTCCATCAGATCCCAGATCTGGCTTCTCTGAAACGACAGCAGTCTGTGATGTTTTTGGGGATCGACACTCTGGACGACATCAGGAACAACAGTTACAATGAGCTGTTTGTTTCTGGAGGCTGCATCGTTTCAGACGACATGCTCCTCAACCCAGATTTCATCAGTGAGGGTGCGTCAGGTTGTTGCAGTTCACTCTGATCTTAATGTTTTCATGTTGATTTAATATACAATAGAGCCTGGAATGTTTACCATTCTTTATGTTGCATGTATTTGAACCTCATTATTGAGATGCTGTTCTGCAGATCGGGTAGCTGCGCTGCTGATGTTCTTGGATCAGAGTTCCCCAGAGAATGTTTGGAGGTGGAAGGTTCACTGCAAAACACACAAGAAATTAAAAGAACAAGCCAGGTATTGATGTTCCAAAGACTTATTGTAATCTGCATCTTATCTCGGTTCCTCAGAATCACCATTATGTCGGATATCAGCCAATAAATCTACCTTTTGACAGAGGACTGAGAATGGACACAGCAAATAGAATATGGATGAATATCACACATCATACACAAAATACTTTGCAGGACATAAGAAGAAATGAATGACATACATAGAATTTCATTCATTTTCTCTTCAAGGTTCTTATGCAGGTTTGAAAACAAGTCTACTGCAAAAACAAGTTTATTGCAGACTTTGCTGATATATTATGTATTAATCAAATTAAACAAAATTGAATAAAATAAACAAGGTTTACATTCAACATGATTTGGAGAAAGAAGCTGAAGTTGTACGATCTCTTCGACCCAAGTGTGGATACGTTGAGAATTATCATGGCTACACAAGTTTGTCATGCCGAGAGGTTTCATACATTTTGTTCTTGGAAGCTCTGACCTATCCGATGCAGGAAAGTTAACTGTGTTTGTCGGTTTCCAGGTTCAGACGAGATGCAGCCAAACTGCTGGACCTCCTCTCAGCTTATCACAAGCGACAGATCATTGAGTTCCTCCCATATCATCACTGCGACACCATGAACCATCAGTCGCCTGACCTCGACTGTCTGATTGAGCTTCAAGCCCGATACACACAGTACCGACACACAATCTTCCTGACAGGTACGTGTGTGTCAGCAGCGCCAAGTGATTCATGGATGTCTATTTTCATTCACTGACGTCTCTCTCCATCTCCATTACCCTTTTTGTACGCAGAGCAATGTTTTGAGAAGTTCTCCACCTACTTCAGCTGTGGCATCATTGTGGCCGGTATCGAAGAGATTCTGCATGACCTCACCCATCTGGTTGGTTACCATGACGTCACAGACAAGCACCCACTCACTGATGAGATGCTGCCCCCTCAAGGTGAGGTTCTTTAGAGAAGATAAAATGTTTATTATCCCCCATACATCTTTATATATACAATCATCACACACAGACAAATATAGTACATGTGTTTATTTTCATTATAATGTTTACAATTTTCTAAGATACTTAACTTTGGGTGTACAATCATGAATATGAAAAGAAGTAAACACTGTAAACTGAATTCTGTTTGTTTCACTTTTTGAATAATTTTACTGAAAAAAGTCAGCCTTTTGATGATGTTCTACTTTACTGAAATGCATCTGTAATCTTTGCACATTAGCAGGTTCAGGTACTCAGTATTTCTTGTGTACAAGTCGTTATGGCACTTGGCTACAATGGCTTATTAAGAATAATTAAATATGATACACTCATATATTTACTCATATGTTGCATATTCTCTGAAAAGAATGCAGAGAAGTTAGAGAAGTTGAAATTAGGGTGGAAGTTAGGGATTTTGATGTTCCAAATGTGTCGGAACCCTTCTCACACTGAACACTTTGTCTCATTTCCAAGAACGCATCCACAACTTCACCTCTGGCAGGAAAGTTCAAGAGCTCCTCCAGCAGTCCAGCTTCCCCCAGCTCACTGACCAGCTAGTTCCGGAATCCTCCTATAGGGAGGGCGTACTGCAGCGTCCAGACCAGGATTTTGAAATGTTGAAAATGGCCATCTCTCAGCTACGTGCTGAGCGTCAGGCTCAGCAGCAGCGGTTCAACTCCCAGGCAGTGGAGAGCAATAACGCCCTCAGGAACGTCCTTCCCAGTCACACGGAGAGTGGTCACATCATCCCTCCGTTTGGTGGGGGAGCTCCCACCGAGTCAGCCCAGCTCACTCCTGGCAGGACAGCAGTGGTAGACACTCTGGAGTTGATTCACTCAACCATGCAGGCAGAGGACAACGAGACGCTCGCAGCGGGACAGAGGAGGGGAGGAAGACCAGAGACCAGAGACCAGAAAGGAGAAACTGACACTGTCACCTCTGTCCATCAGTACACCCCTTTATCCAATCAGAATACAGCCATTGTAGCAAGATCACATGACCACACAGACTTGACTAATGACTGCAAAGACAAAAGAGATCACCAAGAAGTACTTTTCAAAGCTGGTCACGCCATCGTCTCGTCCAGCATCTCCTGTCCTGTAGAGGGCGACAGATCAAGGTTGGTGAACTCTATTGTTGCCTTCTGCAGGGAGTGTGTATTTGTTCATGTAGTTGACTTCTCTCTGACCTACTCCAACCTACTTGTCCCATTGTTTGACCTGGGTTTGTTCATCCTGAAATGAGGAGACCTCTGATGAAGTGTCTGAAAGGTTTCTGATAAACTGAATTAAATCATATGAAACTAATAGAATACTAGATTTGATTTCTGTCAATTTAAGTGAAAATAGATGTGCACACTGCAGAGTTTTCCTCACTTCAGGATTGACAAAACATTCAGGGTTTTCACCAAACTAGAACAGACCCCAAGGCCTCTTGACCCTCGTTTTGTCATTGGATCACATTGACCTGGCCGCATTAATGGTGCAACATGACAACACAAGGCTACTGAAGTTGTTGATTTGTTGAGGTTGTTTTTTTCCCGGACTGGTGGAGAATGGAAGGATTGGGCCTCTTGTGGGGTCATTAATACCCTGAGAGATGGCGAAGGTGTTGCTGTGTGTTGAGCCCCCAGGGAGAGATCCTGGACAGCTAACACCTAGCCACACCTTCTGGCTGTGTCAACCACACACACACACACACACACACACACACACTTAAAATACAATTTCCTTTTGAACACCAACATCCATTAACGCTGTCATAATGCCGGTCATCATATTTCCCCTGCAGAGACACAGCATCAGCAACGGAACCACGGAGGAGACTAGAAGGATCCGTAGCAGCCCACAGCGTTGCAGTGGCAGGTACCATGGTAACAGAGCTTAAAGTCAACCCAAAACCACTTGCGGGCCAACAGCCTCCAAAACATCAGCAGCACCTGACTGAGCGACTCCATCAGATGCAGCCACTTCTGCAGCGGTCTTTGTACAACCAGCCGCGGTGGAACGACAGCCTGCTGCAGCGCCCTCACCTGCACTACTCCCCCGGGCTGCTGCCAGCTCCCTCGGCCACTCTGAGGGGGTTTCAGAGCCTGCAGGGGGCACCTATATGGCCGGCAGGACTGGTCCCCGTCCCCAGTGCTACTGCTGCTGCACTGGTTCTGGGCTTTCAACAGACTGGCAGAGACTTGAGGGGTCCCGGGCTGCTGGGCGGCTACCACGACCCCATTGGTCAGGGGAACAGTAGGCACAGAGGGTGGCAAGGAGGAGGAGGCTTCAACGGGATGTAGACCCCCAGGTGATGACCCAGCCCCCAAGGCTTGTTGTTGCTGCCTGATCCAGTGAGAGCAGCATCAGGCCAGTTACACTCCCTCGTAACTTTAAAGCTGTAAATAAACTGTAAACTCCTGTCTGTGTGGCAGTTGTGCTGCTACTCAGTGGAGTCCCATTACATATCAACTTTATACCTGACAGCCATCCGAGCAGTTTGTGCGTCCTGCTTTCTGCTCATTACCTCAGTGGAATGTCCACTTTCTGTGGTAATGCCGGACCAATACAAAGTCCTGGACCAGGACACAAACTTTGTAATGAGACTGTCGATATTACCTCAGAATACTTTGTGACTCCAAACTGTGTGCAAGATGCAGGGTGTGGACCCGAAGGATCTGTTCCAGTCATAGTGATATGTTCACCTGGCACTGAATACTTGAAAGACGGTTTAAGGTTTAAGAATCACAGCAAACCGAAGAACTTGTACAGAGACAGGGACAGTTCAGTTGGGTAGGGATTTCAACTTTTTGACCTTGTGTACTTCAGTCGTCAGTTTTGTGGCTGCTCTGAATACCTGTGCAGCGTGGGGGTTTCAACAAAAACAAGCGTAAAGAAAAACTTAGGTTAAGGGATGGACACTCCTGTCTGACGTGTCCTCCAGTGGACAATCTGTGTTGTAAAAAAATGAAACCCTTTGGTACAAATATTTGGTTTGTTTATTTGTATTTAATTGCTGTAAGTAGGAAGTGATATGACATGTTTTAACTTGAACCATTTTTATGTTTTTTTTTTTTTACATCTTTTTTATTAAAGCTTGAATTAAAAAAACATGAATAATACAGCACTTTTGACTGTGGAGTTTAATTTAATGATGTAATGAAGTATGTGAAATCCATATGGAAACACAGTCAACGCACAAATAAGTTTCTTTTCTTTTTATACCAGTGAAAGCCTTTGACCAGCAAAATGCTCAGAGCTGCCAAGAACTTATTTATTATTTCTGCACAAGATGTAAACTTTGTTTGCTTTCTGAAGAAGTCACACGTGGGACCAGGCCATGTTTGGATCTTCATCAGATGAGTTATTATGAAAAAGAAATGAATTTATTAACATTTTTCCTGATTACAGTACTTTTTCTCAGTGAAATGCAATAACATTTGCTTGTCAAAGTGGCCTGTGGAGAACAGTCCGATCCTCCAGATGGCGCCTTTGCCTCAGAGTCTACAGAAGGAAACGTTGCCTTTAAATAAAATATTGTACCGACCTGCCGCAGGAATGATGCCATTTGACAACGTTTCACAACTTTTGGTGACCACAGCAAAAAGTGCAACAGACACAGCCGACAACATAAAGTGCCATAGACAAGCTTTTATTGGCTATTCCAGACATCACACACTTAATAATTGCTGACCAGCTTTTTGCACGTCTCCACTGGTATATTTGTCCATTCATCTTTAGCGATGAGCTTCAACAGGTTGGAGGGTCTCCTTGCTATCAACTCAGCACTCTGGCTGGGCCACTGCAAAATGTTCATGTTTTTGTCCACTGACCATTTCTTCACCACTTTAGCTGTGTGTTTTGGGTCATTGCCATGCTGCAATGTCCACTTTTTTCATGATGCAGTTTACTGCGATTAGTTTCCTTGGTCCACTGGCTGAAAAACACCAGCAATGCATTAGATTCCCACCACCATGTTTGACAGTGGGGATGGTGTTCTTAGTGTTGAAGGTTTCTCCTTTTTATGACAATGAAGCATACATCATTGTGTCCAAGCAATTCACTTTTTGTTTCATAGAACAGGAGACCCGAAATCTAATTCTTTCCAGATGAGCATTTGCCACGGCCAAGCTGGCTTTTGTGTGCCTTATCTGGCGAAGTGGCATCCTCCTCCCCTGTCTGTAGAACCCCACAGTACGCAGTGCCCATTGGACTGACTGCCTGGAGACGTTGCCCTCAGCAGAACCATTCACCAGGATGACCTTCGTGGGGATCCTGGATTATTTTTCACTACTCTCAGTTTGTCCACAAACCAATTGCAGAGAGCTACTGTTTGTCACTTGTTGGGGTGATTAAAACCGTTGTTCCCAATGTGTCAGGGTAAATAGGATGCGTTCGAACAACTTGAACTATTTGGAATGATATAGTTCTTCGGATTTTCCCTTAGACTGTGACAGTTTGGTATGAATAATTTTGGAGGGTAATTTCCGAAGCAGTAACTCATTTGAAGTTATAGTGCTTAATACAGTAACATTAAAATTGACTGGGGGCAACGTGTCATGAAACAGGCAAAAAATATGCAAACTCACCAGACAAATCTGTCATGTTTTATTCAGTTAAGATTATGTGCGCATGGTTGAAGAAATATACTTGGAATTTATTGGTATTTTATTTACAAATTAGAGTTGTAAAAAATCCTATTAATCCTATAGATATAAACAATGTGGGTAAATTCTGTGATACATTGACATTATTTTAACTTTAAGCTGTGACATGAAATAAAAGAATAGTGCCCGCATTATACAGTGTATTACAACTAGGAGCATCATGGGTGAACGACTGCACTCGCATTTAACCAAGCGAATTACCCGCCCCTGACGCATCTCTGACGTCACGAAGCTTCGTTAGGGGAGTCACGTGATATTTACTGTGGCGAAGCAGAGTGTCGATGCATCTTGTCGCGATATTTCTGCTTTGAAAACTCGATATTGTGTCGAAGCAGTGTGCCTCAAGGGTAACGTCACTAGCTCGCTGCACATCCGGTGATCCTGAAGGTACGTTGTTATTGTGACAACTCTACGCCTCGGACCGGATAGACTGCGTAACATCAAACCGTGATGGTAGCTGGTTAGCTAGCACTAGCATGCCAGGCTAATTAAACTGCAGTTACCGTCGAACTTACGTCAGTGTTTTTTCCACCAATGTCCCGGTGTCACAGAGCCGCAGTAAACGAATACGGGGAGGCTCATAAGAAGAGGACACGGAATTGTGAGATGTAAGTTGTATTCTAAACTGGTGTAATATGGCATAGTTAGCTAGCGTGTTGTCAGGCTAAGGTCAAGAAGCTGGCCAGCTGACAGCTAACGCGAACTAACATGATACCGAACCGTAGTATTAATTTGACACTGAGCTAGCTCTATTGCTACTGGGAACCAGAATGCCCATCTAACGCATTGTGTTCACCAAACGTTGTGAGCAGGACTGGCAATCTGTGGGAGATTTACGAGGTAAGGCTGTAAAAGTTTCAATAGCTTGAGGCTATCATTACATATATATTATTAGAGGCACCTTCGGTGCAAAAAAAAAAAAAATAAAAAAATCTGCTTGTAGGTAACAAGATGGTTATTACTACGTGACATGTTCTCAGTGAGGGATCTTGTCAGTTATTGTGTTTAATGATAGCTTTAGCGGTACTGAGTGTGATAAGCACGTTGCTTGTCGTGTTTATTTGTTGTTATACAACAGATCCATATAATAGCAACTGTCATTGCATTAGCACATAAACAAACTGACACCCAGAAGCCACCTCTGCTTTTAGATTGCCATAGCTGGCAGCTGGAGTGAATGGTGGCAGTCTATCGCGAGGGTAAATATTTGAAAAGAACCCTCTGTCATTCACAGCATGTCAGCAGCTTTCATTTTCATTCCACACCATATATCTTCTACTTCATCAGCTGTGTAATAGGACACAGTAAATGAGTACATTTTTTTTACAATACATTTTCGCTGGTTAAGCTGTCCATCCATTTGTGTGCTTCTTATCAGGTCCGTTGATTTACCTGAATATGCAAACTATTTGTAGGTAACGTTGTGTACGAATATAATAATCATTTAAAGCTGTATTGTCACAATACAGCTTTAATATTGTTCCTATCTACTTTGATCGGAATAAAACTGAAGATCAAAGAGAGCGCAAAGAAAGACATCTCTTGTCATTCCACATAAAATACATTCTGCAAGCCTTAGAAATGACTTCATTTTTATTTATTTTACACATGTGGTCATGTGGTTCTAAGTAAAAATCTAGTGGAAAGTACCATTTTACTGTTGTGTGCTGGCTTTTAAAGAAAAACACGTGTCTGTCATGATGGAAGAATAGTACATAAAAACTAGAGTGGGGGAGGAGTGGATGTATTTCCAGAGAATATATTGGAAGTTATGTATATTCCACAGTCAGGTTATATGTTTGTTTCAGAAATGCTAGACAACATTTCCTTTATTAAATAGCACCGTTAGATGCAATCAGCTTCAGTGGTGGTGATGCATGATGGATTGTGTACTGTGAACAAAGGTTTAACTTGTCAGAGTCTGAAAGCTCTGGTGTTTATGAGTGACAGTTTCACTCTGCTCCCTGTTGAACTTGAGACATCAGGATTAGTTGACTGTTGGTGGTGCGCTTGTTGTGTGCTTCGTTTTTTTCCAAATTTATCTAAATGTATGTTTTGAACTACTAGAGACTTACATTTCTGTAATGATCTCTCTGACAATGGAGCGATTTAATAAGGATAATGTTAGTGCATTTAGAGTCAGTGTTTTCAACTTGTGTGATTGACTGGAAATAAATACTCTTAGAAGTCATAGTCATCTCACATGGAGGTAAAACACTCTCCAACTATAGCTTTGCAGAACACAAACAAACCAGCTGGCCTGTTGCAAGAAGATAAACAGACAACTGCAAATCTGTAATGTGTGATAATGTTTTGTGCTCTCTTTGAAGCATATTTCAACTGTCTAATATTTGATATTTGTTCCCAGGCAGGTAACCAGCATCTGGTGTGCTTCAACTGAAGTACATACTCTTTCAGTTTTGCACATTCCTTTCTGTACATTTACATTTCTGTAAGGACACATGGGGCATATGAGGACAGTTGAATGTGTCTTCTGGCCATGATAAATTATAGCATGTTGATAATTTCTATAAAGAGAAATGAGAGATGCCTCTGGGCCAGTCCAACATAGCATGAATGCACTGCTTGTCACTAGGTGCTTGAGGGTAAGCAAGGGAAGCCTTTTCACCGTCAGTGTGCTTCTGTCTGAAATCCAAATAGATGGAATAATAATGCAGCAAGGATGGTGATCACTGAGCCTGAGTGTGTAATTGTGTCTAAAATTGAAAGCAATAATGCAGGAAGAGTATATGGCAGAACATGCACAGAAATTTGTATTAAGGTGATTTTATATTACAATATATAAACATATTACTGTATGACGATGAATATTTGTGCTTTTATAATTGTAATGTAAATTCTCTCTATGGAACAAACATGCTCCCTTACATGTGGAGAGCATGACTTGTAGGTCTGACGAGCTCAGTAACACCACAATGCCTCATTTATAAAAGTATATAGATATTTTACCATCAGTAAAAATTGCATTTCTGGTCATTTATATTAGTTTGTGCACCCCTAAAATAACATCACACGACACGCAAACATCATTGATGCATCTCTGATTGCAGCATGTTGACTCTAAAATTACACACTGGGTTGGCAGTATGCTAGTTTCATCTGATTGTAAACAAGGAGAGCAGCAGTAAGAGCATCCTTCATCACGGTAGTAACACTAGCTAAGAATCTTGGTAAAATTGCACACTCGTGATGTGTCTTTTTATGGCATACTTCTATACTTACGCCTGATATTTTGAGTACATAAGTGCATTCACT
>CAAKHB010007927.1:15196-28699 GCA_901007665.1 Aeoliscus strigatus | reverse complement strand
AAAGGCTAGACCAGACGGTTGCAGTTCACCTTTTCAAAAAGTAGTTGAAGAAGAATCTGTAAGTGCGCGAAGGGTGTGCTTGACTTGACCGTACTACCCCGCCAAAATTTGCGCATTGCGCAATTAAGTATGCAGTATAGTGTGCATAGTGTACGGATGGATGGAATGGATGGATGCGATTTGAAACAAACACCATTTCATCATTGAATAATATCCAAGACTAAATTCTGGTGCTTGCCTTTATAAAAGTGTTCAATACCGAATAATGAAATCACAGGATGTTAAGTCGCTTCTCATTATTACGATAAGGGGACATGTGTGTTAGTCAATTAAAACAATTTTGTGGATGGAGATAACGACGGACATATTACATGATACTACAGTGGTGAGCGAAGGCAACACAAGACAGTGTATTTTATGAGCTTTTATATGTTTATGCAGACATATTGGACCGACATGACTTGCAGGGATGCTTGATGAAAGGGACTTTAGACAATTTAACTGGACCTGACTTGCAGCTGAAAAACTGCATTACATTCCTCATTTCACGATTAATAAACAGAGGGTTTTCACGGAACCTGCTTTTTGAAACTGGCCCCAGATGTTACACAGTTGTGGTCTTTGTGATTGTTTTGATTGATCTGCGCTGTTGTGTCACCCAGAACAATGTGTGTGTGTGTGTGTGCATGTGTGTGAGAGCAGCTGTTGACTTCTGCCAGGGGAAATGGGCTGCAGCTGTGTGTATGTTTTGTATTTTTTTTCATTGGAGGTTGTGATTTTTCTGACTTACATGCACTCAAGCTTTCTTTCCCACATGGCTGGCAGAGCTGGATCTCCATTCCTTCCACTTTCTCTGTTCCTTCTTGCTATTTTGGCAGATATGGAGAAAGAGAAAGAAATTCTGAATGTAGAGCAGTAGAAGGCATGTTTTTTCTGTGGTTATTTGTTGTTTTGTGGAAATTCCACACTACGACATTGTAATAAACGATGTTTAATCATCCTCAGTACGCACATTTCCTGAGGATGTATGTAAGAGAGAGTGTTGGATATTTTTATATGTGTGTCTGTATATATATATATATATATTATATTGTACATGTTATATATTTTATGTATATGTATATATATGTGTGTATTTAAGCAAAAAGCAGTCATCTCACTCATTGATTGATATGATTTTACTAATATTTTACTGTGCTCTTTACAACTCAGTTATCAGTGTTCCAGACAGAATTGCCTACACATAACCTGTCAGTCACCCGTCACTTGTAGACAAGATTGCACAACTTTCACTAATCATCATGGAGCAGAGCTGTTGCATGACCACACTGCAGCTAAATGTCCTTCTCCCTTCTGTTTTGACAGTTTCCTGCAAACTTCACTGATTATGAGGGACAAGTATTCTCTTCTGCTGCTGTGTGCAATGTCTCCTGGCAGCAGGCATTGAACACTCTGATGTAAGTTTAGTTAATCTATGCCGTGCGGACTGGGACAGCTAGTTGAGTATCATCCTGTGATGTAAGATGAATGGGGCCCTGCTCAACTGGTGGTAATGATGCTTCTTCAGGCAGGATAAAACAACATCACGCTCAAGTGAGAAAGAAAAAGTCGAGTCTTCTATAAATGTTGTTTTGACACAACATACACCATTAATTAACATGAGTTGCTGATCAGTTGGTGTGTTAACATACACATTACAGTTTGTCCAGAGAGGTAATTGTAAATCCAAGTCACAGTGGATTGTTTCATTAGAAATGCTCTGTTTCCCCCACTGTACATCGCTTTTTTTGTAGGACCATTGCACAGGATGCGAATGCATGATGATACACATGTATCTGATACTTACTTTGAAAATAGGGGCTGAACATAAGTTATCGTACCTTTTTGTCTTGGAGAAGAGAGATTCAAATAAATAAGGTTTTAAAGGTATTTGAATTCAGTGGATGAGCTGAAAAATAGTGATGACCAGTAAAAACCTTCAAAATTTAACAGACACAACACATTGCCTAAGTACACATCCATAGATATTCCTGGAAGTCCTTAATAGGCTGTATCTGACTTACTGGAGGGCTGGAGGACTCTCACAAACACACACAGCCTGTCAATCAGAATTAGCCTGTTAATCGTTGTGTCAATGTCACAGAGCTGGAGTGAGCCCGCAGCTTTCTCCCAGTGATGGCTGATTAAGTCAGGTATTCCAACATAGATCCTCTAAGCTCATTGGCTGGCTGTTCAGGTCATTCACCACACCTGTCAGGAAACAGCAGAGCAGGCTGTTTCGGGATGGGGCATATGTTTTTGAACTTAACGGGTGTTTAACGTGTGTTTTTAGACTCCACGGCCCTCTTCAGTTTTCTGTTACAGCTAAGTTTGCTTTTTTTTTTTTTTTTTTAATGACTGATATCATTCATTCCACTTTTATTTCCACTCTGAAGTATAACTGAGGCAGGCCTTATTTTCAGTGTAGCAGAGATACAAACACAAATAATGAATCACATGGGCTATTATGATAACCGCAATCACTGAATTGACATCTATAAGTAAATAGATAAAATATATTAAAAATAGATTAAAATAACACACAGTGTAAAATAGGCCTAAAGGAATCAGATGAAACACTTACACACTGAGTGGGAGAGGTGGCTTTGTTTTTAATGGGGACTTTGAGCTGAAGACAGTGATAAGAGCGAGTAGGATAAGGACCTGAATACCAGTTTAACAGGAGAGATATCAAACATGTAAATGTCTGGACTGTCTGGTAGCAACGTTTTTAATAGCTGACAATAGCAATTAAACAAACTAGAAAGGAGTTTTGCCAGGAATTTTTCCGTGAAATGTTCCGAGCTGGGAGCATATGTCTTCTGTCACATTTGGCAAAGTAAGTCCCAAATAATCTACTATTGATTGAGTGCTTTTATTATTTCTGTACTACACTGTAGTTTGTTCCCAGTCATTGTAGTGTACTACAGTGACACTGGCATCCCGACTGCTGACTGAGTTTTGTGTAAATATCTTCTTGAAAGAACAGAATATTACATCATATAGAGGATCGAGGTCCTAGCACTAGAAATGGAAAAGCAGAGGTGGGAGATGAGAAGATTTGGGGATGAGGAAACAGCAGGAGGATAATGTGTAGCGGGGAGAGGAGGGGGGGTGTCCTTGACCTTGTCCTCCAGCCTTACTAAGCCCCCTGCATCATATAGCACACACGTCGCTGGCTGGAGTCACACACCTGTTGCCTGTGTGAATCCGGTGGAGACAGATGTAGATGTAGATCCACCAACATCCATGTGGGGGCTGCACAGATGCTTTACACCCGTTGTTCATGACACATGTCAGCAGCACCCCCCTTTCTGACCTGATGCTGCAAGCTAGGCTACTGTATGACAACCTCTGCCTGTGAAGTTGTGTTTTTTGCGAGCATTGATTTGTTCATTGGATTGTAGGATGTTTGTTTGCCCCATTCAAGAAAGATCTAATCTTTTGGGTGAATGAACTCTACTGAGTCACTGACTGAAGACTGGTTCATTTCGCAGTTCACGTGAGTGAGGCAGTGAACGGATGCAGGTGAACCTGATTCGTTGGTTTGTTCCCTGCGAGCGACTCAACTATTACGAAAGCCTGAAACAGCGAACACGGAAACAGGGTTGCCAACTTAGCAACTTTTTCGCTTAATTTAGTGAGTATTCAGACCCCTAGTGAGTTCTCCTGGTGATGTGGAGGCTGATGTGCATGCACTGAACCATTCGGTGAAAGAATAGTTTGAACAAATCTTTATACTCTATTCTAATGATTCAGAACACATGAAAGAACGGTTTTACCCATCACCAGTGGAGTTTCAGACAACAAAAGGGTGAGTTGCTGACCTGAGTGCATCCAAACCATTTCTGTGGATTGATGCTTTTGCTTACATACTACATACTACAAGAAAAAAGACTTTTAAGAGGTAGCAGTCAAATCTACTCTCTTGCAAGTGACCCAAATCTATTTAAAACGTTATTAGTTTGCTTGAAATCCTTTTAGCCAGCTGCCTAAAGGTCAAGTAAAATATGCGTTAAATACATAAAGTGTGATTCTTTCATTTTAATGTCTGTTGAATCATTCTTTGCTCTGTCTTGTTGCTATCAGTGGGAGGGAATCACATGGCTTCGGAAACAAAAGAGCAGAAGCTCAAATAACCAGACACACAGACTGTGACTTCATTCTCAGCTAAACATGACCTTTCTCAAAGATATCTTTCCCTCCAAAAAAATGAATGTTTAATGTCACTTCTTAATATCTTAAACACAGATGATTACAGCCTAATGTGAGAATTTGGGTAGAAGAGGAGCAGGAGTTTTTCACGGATTCCAGAGCAGAGCAGATGTGGTCAGATGTTGACGGTTTGCCTGCTGCTAACTTTAGAAGTCATTGCTCCTGGGAAGCGCTTCACCGTTTTGCGTGCATGAGTGTATGTGCACATGGGTCGGCTTGGTCAAGGTTGGATCAAGATGCTTGGTTGATGCTTGCCTCCACAGTTAAATATCTCCATCATGCTGTGCATAGATCTGAGGCTGTGATGTGGGTCTGCCCAGTGTGTTTTTGTATAGTCGCTTGGTAAAGCCTTGTTGTTTTTGTTTTGATTTATTTTTTGATGGTATCATGACGGTTCATCTCTTAGTTACAGTGTTCGGGGCATGTCTCTGAATCTGAAAGAGACTGTCGCTCTAGCCAGTTGTGTTCAATTCTTGACGTCATGAGCGTCTGTCATGCTTCAATACAGCTTTAACATTGACCATGTATTGAGGAACACATACACACATACACACACATACACACACATACACACACGCATACAAGCACGCTGTGCTATCAACAGGCCTGCTTGTCTCTTCAAGTCATTGTCTTGATCTGTCCCTCTCCTTTCCTCTTCTGTCTTGAGGAGGGTGAAACAGGTTTAACCCTAATTCTAGACCTGTAGATTGGGTAGTAGATTGTAGACCGGTGGCTGAGGCACAGCCAGAAGTTTTGGATGGAAGGGTCGACCTCCTGTCCAAAAGATGTAATGTGGACAGAATGTTTTATATATTATAGTCTTCTGCATGTTCCTCTCGTAGACTTTTTGTATGAAAGTTGTAGAATACAAAATGTTTAAAGAGGAACATGATGTTATACCAGATACTTCCTCCAGGAACCTCAGGTTGACAACCTGAAAATGATTATTTCTTGCATTAATACTCTACGACGATAGCAAGTACTATATTTTTAGTGAAGATGCAAACAGTCTGCTGATTGTAGAGATAGTCTCTATGACATTTGTGTGGTGTTCATTGCTCTTTGATGTGGTAAATGGAAACAAATTTAATCCATTCTCATTGTCTCCTGTTTCAAATGCTAATTATTTGCAACTGTGTTTTTCATTTTGATGTTTTTCAGCAACAGATGGTCTTTTGTTCCATACTGTTGCTTATTTTATTTATGGATTTGTGTACTAGCTGTTTATTGTGAAATCAATCTTGGATTCTTAAATGTCCTCTTAAATCACTGGTAATGTTTTGAAGCTCCAAGTGGCTCGGATTTCAAAACAGAGAACTGGGAAGACGTCTGTGGGCACAGCAGAAATAGCCTGGATCATATTTTTGACTAGAGTTGTAAAGTTTGTTCCAGCTAGCTGAAGTATGTCAGGGTTATTTTGAAAGGATAGATTTCTCCATACTCGACTAAAAGCAGAGGCAGCTGTTGAAACCTCTTAGGGGATCATCACTTTCCCTCAACTCTCACCAGCAATGTAGAGATACTCCTTTCTACCTTTGCTTATATACGTCACTGTAAACTGTCACTTCTTTTCTTTCCTCTGATCTTGACATACTTACACCCTATTTGTTCTGACCTCCCCCGAACTTTGTACCCCACCCCCAACCCCTTTTGATGCTCTTGCTTAGGTCCTCTTCCTGCCGGCAGTGGATTGGAGCACTGTGATTGGAGGCCTTGCGAGGTGGTTTTTCGGTCTGGCGCCGCCTCCCCCTGGGGCCGGCGTGCGCTCCCAGCAGCCCGTGGTGCCCTGTGCCCCCCCGTCCCCATCATTGCACACCAGAGCCCATGCCCCGGGTAAGCATCAGAGCACTGCCACACCATGACATCACAGCGAATGATTGTCACACAGCCTGAACTGCACAGTCACTAGAAACATGCACGCATTCAACACGCTGACACTGCATTTTAACGTAGGGAGGTTTACCACTTGCTTAACATGCTTTACCCCCACCATAGAGGTTGTGTTTTTGCCTGCGTTTATCTGTCTTTGTTTATTTGGTAGCAAAATAACTGAAAAAGTTATTCATGTATCGTTCTGAAAAATTCAGAAATATCTAGAAAATTCTTTCATCACTGACGAAATTTAAAAAAAAATCACATCTCTCTCAATTCTTTGCCGATTGTTCTAAAATTTCTTACATGCAAAATGGGAAATCCCATTTATCACACTTGTAAAAATCACTAAAAATAAAATTTGATTCAGATTCACTTGCAATTGCTCCGGCTGATGTAGAATGGCCAAATCTACTAACCTGACAAGCACAGTTCCCAATTTTTAACCTTAGGTAAATTTTGTCCCCCACAACACCAAATCATGACGGTCATGCACCAGTGTTTAGCCAACAACAGACCATAAAGTAGACTGGATGTAATTCACTGTATTCACTGTAACAGCTCAGTTCTTTGTTAAACCCGCGTTGTTCTCTGCTGCAGGAGGCGCTGTGCGTCCGTCAGGAGCCATGTGCCTCCCTCACACCAACAACATGGACAGCAAGCTACAGGGGGCGGGGCCAGGGGGAGGGGCTTCACTTCGATCCCGAGGAGGAGGCGTTCCATTGGAGCCCTTCATACACCAGGTGTGGCTCCAAGCTCCAGCTTCCTGGGTCTTTCTTCATTGTTGGCCGTTAAGGCACTTCCATGGTAGCGGCATCGTGTAGCCCGCTGTGATATGTGAAGTTGGCAGGTTTATACCTGGTTTCATGTCATATTCTTGACATGTCAAGGGGCAGTGGGAGGTTTGGGCCAGTCGATGAACAAACGTTTAGCTCCATCTTTTGTTTTCAGTTGTTCAGTTGTCGGAAAGTTCTGCTCCCCTGCTCCGTCCAGTTTCAGACAAGGTGTTTTACAAACTTCATCTGTAGCTGATATTCTATTTGTATAATAAACATAACAGCTGTATATTTGTTTTCTGTTCATTTATTATTTGCAGATTCACTGAGCCCCTTCTAACTCTCTCTGCCTGCAGGTGGGCGGTCACACCAGTATGATGCGTTACGATGACCACACCGTGTGTAAGCCTCTGATCAGCAGAGAGCAGCGCTTCTACGAGTCTCTGCCTCCAGATATGAAGGAGTTCACTCCGGAGTATAAAGGTCAGCACAACTCAGTGATGGACACCAGCTGGATCTGTCCTTTGTAACCTTTTATTTTTTGCCTGAAATGTTGAATTAGTAATGAAGAAACCAGCAGGATAATTGGATAGGATAGATTGTCATGTCTGTTGTTCTGTCGCGTCTTCAAGCTTTTACTGCTTTCAAAGGCCTTTTTATTGGCGTTCAGCCAGTACGACTCTTATGTGATTCAAACACCTAATAGAGTGTGATGGCGAATGGAGGGACGTCACAGACTGATAAATGGAAGATAGGGAAGGAAGTAATGGAAGTGAAGTGGTTTAGTTGGCTGCTCTGCTCTTCATCACCAAGCCCATCGCTGGAACTGCTCCGGCTTCTACTTTAGTGACACAACGTCACTGCCGACACACAGAGGAAACTAAGAGACATCTTTATAGGTATCGCAGGAGAATAAAACAGATCCATCTCACGGCAGACATTTGCACTTGTCAAATAAGGAAAAACACAGTCGCAAGCAGTAACATCCTGTTCCATTTAGTTGGAAGCCAACACACACAGCGCTGCAGCCATGACACTGCAACACCTAAAATAGATATTTGATGTTAAAATCTGTCAGGAAACAGAACTACGGTATGTCCAAGTGTGAAGCTGCTCATAACCGTCTTCCAAGATGTAATGGGCTTGTCATGAAAAATGGACAGAATCCTGAATAAATAGAATAATTTGTAATGTTTGGTTGGTGCCCAAAGGAAATCAAATTCATCCATTTACCTAATGTAGCTGTGCCTGTCCCATTGCCATGACAACAGTGGTCCAGCTATTTTAAGTTCTGGATCTCTGCCCACTGCCTTTGTCCTCTTGATGAAACAACATCCAGACAGACAGCTGCCCGGAGACGCCTCTGGATCTGTCAAGGGTACTTAGCTCAGACATCGTTTGGCATCAGCAGAATACATTCCTCCTTGGTTTGTTGGTCTGGAGGTAGTGGAGAAGTCCGGCTTTCTGTGGACTGAGCAAGGAGAAGTTTGTGTGCTTCATTTTGGACTTGCACTCAGTTTCCCACCAGTCAGTAGATTCCCTGCATGTTTAGACAATCTCAGTATTTAACAGTTGAAAACCAACAGTGGTGCTACAATCAAACATGTCATTATTAATATTACATGATAATCATACCAAATACAGGATACATAGTATAATAATATAGTAATATTACTTGTATTAATAGAATAAAGGAGTAGGCTAGTACGTATTGTACCATATTATGCTTTATTGCATAAAAACCCAAACATGTCCAAGTAATTTAGAAGACAGACTTGGTAGTTTAACACTAAATATACTTCATATTTCTGCTTTCTCCTTCCAGGCGTGGTTCTGGTGTGTTTTGAAGGTGATTCTGATGGCTACATTAATTTGGTGGCTTATCCATATGGGGACAACAACATCGAGGGAGGCACAGGAGATCATGAGGAGCGTGACCCACCTGAGCGAGAGCAGCCAAGGAGGAAGCACTCGCGCCGCAGCCTCCATCGCTCGTCGTCCTCCTCTGAACACAAGGAGGAGCGGTCCGACAGGAAGGAGCCACACGACACGGACCCCTCTGATAAGTAAGATCATATCACGTGGAATGCTCCTTTAAAGTATGATCTCACTCCTCTGTGGTCTAGCTTCTTTGGGACGTTAATGACCCCCTCTTCTCCAACACCCAGCACCCTGGCAGAGTTGAAGAGTCCCAGGCTCGACCCAAAAATACACTCGGACGTTCCCTTCCAGATGTTGGACTGGAACAGTGGGCTGAGTTCAGAGAAGATCAGCTACAACCCCTGGAGCCTCCGCTGCCACAAGCAGCAGCTCAGCCGCATGAGGTCCGAGTCGAAGGACCGCAAGCTCTTTAGTATCCTTCTGCAGCCAGTCACGTCCACCCATGTCACTAAAAGTTTGTAGTACTCTGACCATAGAGTGTAGGAGTCGATAGTGGAGTCGGTGCAGTCATGGGGCTTTTCCACAACACAGTTCAAGTAGGTTTCTGTGTGAGAATAGAGACGGAGCAGGACACCATCACTGATGTACAGATTCACTGTGGGGATTCAGAAACAGAGGAACTGTGGGATTTAATCACAGCTGCATTTGGAGTGTGTGAAATAATTATGGAAATCATTTGGGGGGGGGTTTGAAACATAAGATATGAACTAGACTCATAAACATAGACAATGTGAGCAAGGCTGTGGGGACGAGGGTGGAAACAGTGACTACATTCGATAAAAGGTCACATTTTGATCTCCGTCTTCAAAGAGGCTGCAGCTGTCTGCAGCAGCGTGTAAGAGAAGCGAACCAGCAGATTCAGCAGTTTTCCATATCACTGGATAGACATACATAAAAACACACTGACCCCACCAGCGCCACTGAGCAGCATTCACTTGTTTTTAGAAAAAGAATTCAATTGAAACCCACTGTGTTACTGCCGTTTCCTGAGTGAACTCGAGTTAATCTCTGGCAGCATGTCAGACAGTAGAATTCCGATTCCAGTTCGATGTCTTTTAATGTTTTTATATGTGACAGAAAACACAAACAGGTTGGAGAAAGTACATTGAGCAAGTTAACAAGGCGTGTGTTTCCCTAGAATTATTTCTGACGGGACGTCAGGAGAAACAGGAGTTTAATGTTACTGAAGTGGGCTTTTTTTCCAGGCTTTCAATGGAATTTGACTTCTATCATAAACATTTCTGTTCCCCGTCTTGTGTTCTTTTCTTGTTTAGTCATAGTCTGCTCCTCTTGGAATTTGTAATAAACCGAACTTCAACTTTTCCACCAGGTTGAACCGTGGTGGCAGATGTAGTTTTCCACAGAAAGTTTCACTTCTGCTGAGGGTGTTTCATGTTGTCATTGAGACACATTCCAGTGATTCATTTCAAATATTTATGACAGCTGAGGCCTCAGACCTCATTTCTTCAACTCTGGAACAAAGTTCCACTCTGATGAACTCAGTCTGTTTGATTGCTCAAAACAGTGTTGGCAGAAATGTGAAAGAAGTTAACACACATCTCCAACAGGGTGAAGAATGAAAGATGAGCCAAAGGTCAAAGGTCAACTTCACTTCTGTGTACAATTGAACCTTGTTTTCTTGTGCGTGGGCTGTGCGTTGTGTCATCGTCCACATGTCCGTAGACGTTTGCTCCTTCACTGCTGCGTTTAACCAGAGTTCCTGTTGCTGGAGAACGTGGTTCACCACTTCTCTTACCCCTGCATCCTGGACCTGAAGATGGGCACCCGGCAGCATGGAGACGACGCCTCTGAGGAGAAGGCAGCCAGGCAGATGAAGAAATGCGAACAGAGCACTTCAGCAACGCTGGGAGTCCGAGTGTGTGGCATGCAGGTAGAACACCCGCTGCTGCTGACACATTGACAGAAATCCCATCATGCTGTGACCGTGAACAATACGTCCCCTGCTCCGTGTCCTCAGGTGTACCAGCTGAACACCGGTCACTACCTGTGCAGGAACAAGTACTACGGCCGCGGCCTGTCGATCGAAGGCTTCCAGCAGGCCCTCTACCAGTACATGCACAACGGAAAGGGCCTGAGGCAGGACCTCTTTGAGCCAATCCTGAATAAGCTTCGCAGCCTGAAGGCCGTGCTGGAGAAGCAGGCGTCCTATCGCTTCTACTCGTCTTCGCTGCTCATCATCTATGAGGGAAAGGTGAGAACAAAGTGTTCCAACTATGCTATGAATTTTCTCTGCTGCTGTTCTGTCAGTACGCAATGTGTTTTCCGGGACATGATGCGTATGTGCCATTTTCCGAGCTGAATTTGTACCAACGGTAGATGTCTTCTTTTTAAGAACAAAACACACAAATATGTCAGAGGACTGACTGAAATAGATTCAGTTCTGTACATTTTGTACATAAATGTAGAATTTTAATATTTTTCGGGGTGTATTTGATAGCTGAGAGATTTAATTTGGCTTAATTGAATTTTAACATGCAAAAGTGAGGGTTTGCCAGTTTAAAAATGTGATTTATTGCAAGTCATATAATTGAATAGATTAGAAAGATTCATTTATTTTGGTGGTGTGGGGGATACCAGAATTTCACAATTTCACAATTTAATGTGATGAGGTTGTGAGGGCTTAAAACTTGTTTATTCTTTTCTTGGAAACGTATCTTAAATGGGGATTTAAAAGTGGCAAAAGTGGTTCTGTTTGGCGTCTGTTACCACGATCAAATATCTGCACATGCACACCACAATCAAATTCAGGTTTCAAATGCTGGATCGTAAAAGTTCTTCTGTGTATTGGCACATGTGTACAATCAAAACCAGATCATGTTCTGGGAAGCACACTGGGTACTTGAAGGAAACTACGCATCGCACTACACCGACTTCTGCAGACAGAAGCAACTGTGATTGGACTGTTTGCATCACATGACTTGACCCGCTCTTGGAGTGGGACTTCAGTTCTGTGTGAGAAAATAGAACCGACAGAAAGGCGATTTTTGAAAAAAGAGAGCGAAAAATGATGCCGATCATGTTGGCGTTGCTGCAGTAACCACTCACTTTTAGTCGTCATAGCTTGAAGTAAACAAAGAAAACCACTGACAACCAGAAAAAAAATGAGAGGCGGGATTCGATGTGCAGCCAAACAGTCAATGGTGTAAGACCTCAGTTCAACGCAGAAGTGTTTTCTAGTGAATTAAATCAGTGAACTCCCGTCAGATGATAGAACACAACCGAGGCTGGAGCAGCTGCCCGGTGACACATCAGGGACTTTGTGCAGTGGGTTTTCCCTCAGTGTCCGATTTATCCAAAAGAACTAATGTCAAACTGAACTGTTGTCTTATGTCCAGGTCTTGTGAAAGCACCATGTTTAAACTTCATATTATGCCGATATGGTTCATATTCTCCTGCTACGCTGGGAATTGCCTAGAATTAGATTTGTATTCATTCACATTCTATCCAGTAATTTGTGGTACAATGAACCCAACGCCCACCGGTGACTTGACCGACACCTCAACTCACCTCAACTGTCACCCAGAGGCTGGTGACGAGACAAGTTGAAGCTACTTGAAATCAGCTTCTGTCCAGTCCGTGTACACCCCAGCAAGGAAATCAAACCGCATTTCCATAGCGACAGCTCATTAAGGAAGCCCCTACTGACACCGGCGTTGTCTGTTAATGGTGTCAGTTGTACAAAGAAATTGATGAACTGATGGAGTTTATCTGCTGCAGTCGTAGACAACTCACAGCAGTCTTTCATGAAACACACTTGTTCGATTCGTCCAATCACAGCTCCAGGTTTGTCTCGTGTCTCGTGGTTCGTTGACACAGTTTGTCTCTTTTTTTCCATAGTACTTGATCACATTTGATCATAATCAAACAAACATGTTGTCTTGATGATCTAAACTGCCTGATCAATTGAACGGTCACTGAAAGCGGAGAATTTGCTCTACTAATAATTAGGATATTACAACGTGTGCTAGTGTAAATGTAGCCCTGGAGATACTGTCGGTGTTAGAGACTGTTTCCACAGTTTTTGTCCTCCTGTGAGATTTAATCCCGATGTGTTTGCTCGTAGAACCTTGAGGCGCCTTCCGTCCTCAGCTCAGGGCAGAATGCAGCCTGGCAGAAAACCTCGGTGGCTCCTGCAGAGCCTCACTGTGGCCCAGGACCCGTCACACCCCCAGCAACTGACAATCCCTGTGAAACGGACCTCAGGAAGAACGCCGATCCGGGGGCTTTGTCCTCTGAGGGACCTGCTCTGGGGTCTCCACCTCCCCCACAGGCCCCGCCCACCAAGTCAGACCGCCAGTCTGCCCTTCCTTCCCTTCATCCAGACCCCTCCTCCCCCGTCCCCAGTTTGACCCCCAACCCGACCCCCCCTGCCCCTTCGCCCCAGCAGCCCCCCCTGGTGGACGTCCGTATGATCGACTTTGCCCACTCCACCTTTAAGGGTTTCCGTGGTGACACGGCGGTTCACGACGGGCCAGACAGGGGTTACGTGTTTGGACTGGAGAGCCTGGTGCAGATCCTGGAGAGTCTTCGTGATGACAACCTGCCATAGCTGAGAATGCACACTCACACTCACACACACACACACACACACACACACACACACACACACACACACACACACACACAGTTTGTTGTGAAT
>CAAKHB010007927.1:0-14962 GCA_901007665.1 Aeoliscus strigatus | reverse complement strand
CACACCAGTTGTTGTGAGGACCCTCATGGACGTCGTGCATTCCCGAGACCCCGCACACCAACTCCACTGAACGACTGATCAGTTTTGTTGTTCACTCTCCCCTCCTCCTCCTCCTCCTCCTCCTCCAGAAACTAAACCAGGACCGGTGACCAGGGCACACACGTTACCTTGGAAACAGAGCAGAGGTATCCAAGCACCTGTTAAAGCCATAGATGGGGTTTGTCAGTGGCCCACAGGGAGAACAGTGTTAGGCTTCAACAAAAACTTGAATCAGACTGGGGAGATGCTGTAAGAGCCAGACTGGGCGTCGGTTGTGTGACCTGTAGAATCATCCTCAGGACTGTGTCATCCAGAAGCAGAAAGGTCTCCTGTTGAACGGTGCGGCGGTGATATTCTATGTTCCTCTTGACAAATCCCATGAAAAGACCAAAACAAGGAAGTGATCAGTGTGTTTAGTTATTGTGGTTGATTCAGACGATGAACAGCGTCTTGTTTTCCGTCCTGGCACATCGACAAGCCTCACTGGATGACTGGTTCCTTCAAAACCATGAACACACTCTGGGGTTTACGTTCATACACAATCCTCAAATACTGACTAGAGCATGAAAACACTCCCCACAAATGCAGTCGTTTCCCCCTGAGTTACATTTGCTAACACGTCTGTTGTAGGAAATTATTGAAACAATATATCCACGTCCTTTTTCTTCATATATAAATGTCCTGGGGAGTGTTTTTTGCTTTTCTTTACTACCTGACAGATGACAGGAAATGGGGACTTCATGGTTTGAGTTCAGCATCATGGGCAAAGAACTGAACAGATGGAGCGGTTCATTCAGATATCAGTTGTTCAATGGGACTTGTTGACGAATAACAACGGGCTCCAGGCTGGGCGATGGGTGTACCACGTTTTTTTCCACATATAGTTGGTAACTGATATAAATACAACATCCTCCCACCTTCACTGTTTCACTTTTTTAAAACAACTCATCGGCTAAAGTGAGGTTGCAATGGCTGAATTCAGTGTTGCGTTCAGATCCCTGTTCTATTTAGTTTGTGAACGTTGCTATTTTGGCACCCAGCCCACATTTAAAGCTAATCTGACAACGTCCCCATTTCGCTCATCTGATTGGACCAATCACATTTATCCATGTATGCCTCCACCAATGTGGCCGGTCATGATGCAGCCCCGCCCCCTGCCGGTCAGCACAAGGAACTCAACTATGAGCTGTACTGAGAGAGCAAATGAGTATTTTATTTTTGGTTTGTTGAGGTGATAATTTATTTTTTTATTGTACCTTTCCCCTCGTATGTGGGCAGACGCTTTGCCTTTTACACATTGCTCCCCAAATGTACAAAAGGTGTAATGAAATGAACTCAGAGACACATGTGTGATGTCAGGAGAATAGTATTCAGTATTATTTCAGTCAGTTTTATTTGCTGCTGCTGATTCAGTCCGACACAGGCTGAGTATGGACAGATGGAAGCAGCTTTCATCCGGACTGCGAGCCACTCAGACAGCCAGATATTTCTGCCTCTTGTTGTCACCCCGGTGGGAAACTCTTCCTTGGACGTGTGTTTGAACAGACATCACAAGTCGTTGGTTTGTTTCACTTCAGAACTGCATATGCAGTGTAACATCCTCCAGTCTGGGTGAGTTCTCCACCATCTGGTCAAACGTTCTAGTTCCTGTCGTCGCTGAGGCTGAAGCAGCAACGGTTCCTCATATCGTGGTATGTATTCATAAATATTAGCCTCAGAATTCTTATCGGCATTTTCTACATCTGACACCATCCTGTTTGTTAGAACAGTGCAAGTATGTGAGATTAAACCTTTTCAGAAGCTTGTGGGCTTGTGTTTAATTTCCGACGGGACACACATCCTGGTGGAGCTGTGGTTGGATTTATGAGACAAAAGGAGCTGCTGGGATGATGACGGTTAGGGAACGTAAACAACTGGTCAGTTCATCATTAGAAAACAACATATACAAATAGCAAAGTGCACCAGCATGTACTGGTGCATGTCGATAAAGTTGATCTGTGTGTTTCACTTTTTGTATTTACTGAAAAAAAAAAAATCAAGTTGTTATTATTTTATTACTCTTCTAATTCCCTGAGATGCACCTGTACTCCTGTCACATCTGGACTGGCTGTGTTTGTTCACATATGTCACTGATGCTCACATAGGGGCCCGGGACTTGGCTGCGTGGCGCCAACAAGGACGACTAGTCTCACTTTAACCAGCAGCAGAAGTCCCAGCTGCTGTTAAAACTACTAATTCGACTTCCTCTGTTGTCCCAGCGGCTTTGTACCTTTGACTAATTCAGGTATCTGATTGGTGCTGTCACATAGAACCCCCCCCCCAGAATCATCCTCTGCAGGCTGTGAAGGTCCAATAAGGATTTTGCCTTCTATGTTCTCTATAACACAATAACTACAGTTATGTGTGAAATCTGAGGGGGTGGGGGGGTCTCCCTTTTGTCTCTTCAGAGTCACTGATGTGAAGAACTGCCAGAAAAGCTAGAGCGAGTCTGGAGTCACAGTGAAACTGCAGTGAAAATTAAACTGAGGAACTCGGTAATTGAAAGCTACAGAAACAAACTAAAACCGTGTTAATATTTGTTTTATTTCTAGTCAACATGTCTCTATCTAGTCATAAAATCTCTTCATACTTAAAGTAGGACATCATCTGAAAACTAACTGGTTTTTAGATATTTTTCACTTGTTTCAAGAAAGTGAAAAATGTCTAAAAACAAGTTCCTTTCTCTGGTGATGTAAGTGTAAGATTTTTTTTGAACTAGAAACTCTTAAGATACTCATATCTCTAAGAAATAAGACAAAAATAAAATTGTTAGTACAACTGTGACGTTTTTTGCACTGTGTCCCACTGACTGCGTGTGTCAGACAGCAGTGTGGCTCTGCTGCTGGTAAAGGTCGTACTCCCGGTACAGGATGTAGTTCTTCAGTTTGCCCGGCAGCGGCAGGAAGCTCATGAAGACAGGCGATCGGAGACGAAGTCGACCGAGACAGTGACGAATCCGCAGACGACAGAGATGCTGCAGGCAGCGAACGTTCTCTGAAGAGGAGAGAGGAAAAGAAATGACGTTTTGAAGTCTGGCTGGTACAAATATTAACCCTTGACGCCAACTGTATCACTGCCGATACGTTCACGCTCATTAGAAAACACCAAACGGTTCCTCAAAGCTGAGAAGTTTCACTTCACATCCACGTTTGTGTCATTCCGGCTTCTGGCAAAAGCGCGAATGGGATTACCGTAATGACAGCGACATGGCTTTCACAACTTTCAGGAACTGCTTGAAATTCTAGCTGCTAGCTCAGATAGTCGGGTAAGTACAGTACTCCAGAGTACAGCGTGACTGTAGTGGGGATACCGAGTCTCTGTGTCACATCACTCGTATAAGTTGCATGTGATTGGCGTCTAAATCCTGCCTGTACGTCCGCTTCAAAGTGAGCGGAGAAAATACGCATACGCACTTTAAAGTGAAGCTGAGAAAAGTTCCCAGATGTAAATTAAACCTCGTTGTGTTGTGCAGATTCCTTTCATCCACCTTGCAGCCTGCAGATGTCGGCCCACTGCTGCTGCTCCATCAAAGCCGCCTTCAGTTTGGAGCAGAAGGTCACATGATCCACGTAGTCCAGGAGGATGCGGACCACGTGACCGGACATGTGCTTCAGCCAGGAGAGGGTGATCACTTCACAGAACTGCGCTGACGGACAGACACACAAAGTCGGAGTTCTGAGCTCGACAGTGTTTTCATATAAATACACACATACTGTACCATGGTGTCTTTGATCACGGTGTTGGACCATCCCTCATAGTCCTCTGGAACATGGGAGCTGTTGCCATAGGTACAGTCAAAGCAGCGCTCCACATCGTAACCATAGTTACAAAGCATCCTGAGGACCACCTAACAGACAAAGCAGGCCACGTGGGCTCTTAGAGGATTCCAGTGACTTGTAGGGATGTGAAGATATCTGAGCAGATGACCTCGTCCTTGAGCGCGTACTGCAGGGCCGAGGGGAAGTGGGTCGTGTTTATTCTGGAGTAATAGTTGACGTTGGCGCCAAATCTCAGCAACAGGTTGATCAACTCATAGTTTCCCAGACGCAGTGCAACCTGAAACACACAGTCACTGGGTCAACAGCAGAACATTCATTTCATGACCCTTTTCATGCACACACACACACACCTGCAGGCATTTGACTGGGTCTTGGTTGGTCATGGCTCCGGCCTCCAGCAGCAGTCTGGTTGACGGAAGGTCATTGTTGGAGACAGAAAAGAAAAGCGCCGACTTCCTCTCATCGTCGTAGCTACGGCGAACATAAGGGTCGAGCATGTAGTTGGGGTCATAACCTGCGTCCAGCAAGGCCTGATGGGAGAGAAAAGGACAAAAACGCTTAGAAACAAGTCGTCGCGCTCAGTGTGGCGCCGTGGTCCATGTCGCAGTCATCAGTGTGTGAATGTGTGTTTGCCGCTGGACACTTTGTAAAAGGCGAGTATGAGCAGCCAATTGCCAAAAAATGGTAAATGATGGAATATCTCAAAAAATCTATAATCCTCCAAAACGTGTGACACAAACACACCTTGATGCAGTGTGTGTGTCCGTCTGCAGCGGCAGAGTGTAATGGACTCATCCCGCTGTCCTTTACATCCTCCATAGAGGTCACTGGAATCAGCAGCATCAGAGCTCTAAACACACACAGACACACACACACACACACACACACACACACACACACACACACACATAAACACATCCTTTCCTCTGACTCAAACACTTTCTGCTTCCTGTAGTTAAACTACATGTCTCTGCATCTATTTATCTCTGCTCAGTGGTCAACTGTACATACTCTGTATACGAGGTCTTAATTTATAAAACATGCACTGCAGTTGCACAACTACACATTTGTGTATTTACCCTTATTTACTCCCGTTTGTAAATACGTTCAGTTTAGCTTTAGCTTCTCTTAGATGTCAATTTTTTGTTAATTTTTAGTGACAGCTTCAACTTCGTTTGTGTCATGAATCCTACATTTCCCATGATGCAACCTGCAGCCTCAGCATCACGCTTCAAAAACTCAAAATCTTTCCCAAAATATTTGTCAAAATGTCTAAACATCAAAAGTGGAACGATATTTTATTGCTTGTAATAAGAAAAAAAAAATGCTCCACTGGGCTTTTAAGTGAGAATTTGCTCAAAACAAGTGAAGATGGTCTAAAAACAAGTTACTTTTTCAGGTGATGTGTTGTATTTTAAGTGAAAAGAGATTTTCAACGACAACATGGACATTTTGATTAGATAAGAGACAAATATTCTGGAAGATTTAGACTTTTTGCAGTGCATGTCTGTACTCAACTCCTACTGAAGGGCACAAGCTAATGGACATTTACTGCAGGTGTCCTCTGTGTGCCACGCGGTGGATGGGCAGGTGTCCTGTCAGTTTGGGGACGTTGGCGTCGGCTCCGTGCTGCAGCAGCAGGCTGATGACAGCCGGGTCCCCAGATGAAGCTGCTTCGTACAACACGGACGCCTCGTCCTGTGCCTGGGACAGGACGTCTGCTCCTGGAGAAGACATACAACATGGCAACACACACTGAGTGCATGATACCGAATACTGGGTGAATGACGCTGTAGTAACATTCATTATGACCCGGTGCTGCCAGGTAGGTTGGAAGATGACTTGTAATTGGTTGCAAATACAAGTTACCCTGTTTAAATTGGAATCGTAGTGTGACTATTTCACGTACCGGATCAAAGTAAGACAACTAATAGCATGATATTACTTTGTGATGTCAGTTTTAAATAATCATTTAGTCTACAGCTCCAGAGGCAAATGAAATGACAGACAGGTGGCACTTTAAATTCCATATGGCAGGAGAACCAACTGGCTGTGGCTGTTGTGCACCGTCAAAGTGACTATAAGGATTTAATGATAATAAAAAATAATTCTATTGTCTAAACATACAGTTGAGTCTAGTCTTCCCAGAAATCGTTTGGGGGTAGAGTAAAAAAATGCAAAAATATCTCTAGTTATGAACCAGAAAATAATAGTAGAAGATAATAGTAATCCTGGTCACGTCCGAGGACAGTAGGTGTCTCACCCTTCTTCAGCAGCATCTCAGCCACCCCCAAGTGTCCAGCCTGAGCAGCCAGTGCCAGCGGTGTGAGGCCGTAGTGGCTGCGAGGGTCCGGCTGCGCCCCGGCCTCCAGCAGCAGAGCCACCAGCTCCACTCTGCCCAGCCGCGAGGCCTCGTGGATGGGACGGCGGCCGTGGCATCCCTGCTGGTTCACCTGGGAGCCCCACCGGAGCAGCAGCTTCACCAGGTCAATGTGGTCTGCACGGATTGCTGTGGAGGACAGAGAGATGAGAGACGAGTCAGAGTCACAGCATCATCACATCACAGCCTCTGTCATGTTGTGTTCTTTAACCCGTCTAGACAGCATCCAGTTTGTAACAACCACGTGGTGAATGTCAAATGTCCATGCTGCATTAGATATCAGCTTTTATTTAGTGTGTGTTTTTATTCCTCCTTGCTGTTTGGGATGAATATAAAAAATAAGTATCATAATACAGTCATGGTGCTAAAATATAATGTGTACATACATGGAGGTGTGTTGAATGTTCTCTTCCTTCAGCCTACCAACTAGCAGCGGCGAGTCCTGCTCGTGGTCCTGGGGGTCCGGCTGGGCTCCACGTTGAAGGAGGATGGATGCGTTTTCCATCAGGCCCCGTTCTACGGCCAGGAAGAGAGGAGTCCTGCCACAAAGGGTCTGACGCTCCACAGCATCTGGACCTGACGCTTGAGACATCATTCAACCGCGTTGTGAGTGTCATTCAAGGTGCAGAGAGAAGACGGAAACCAACCTCTGCACGTCAGCTCCAGGATGGTTTGGTTGCTCTGAGCTGCAGCCTCATGAAGAGGAATCCACCCTCTGCCGTCCGCCTGCAAAACGGTGTGTTTCTCTCTGACACACAGATCGTTCACGAGCGTCTCACTTCCTGGTTGAAGGGATGAATACATGCGTCACGTCAAAATGGTTTCTTGCATCAAGAAGTCCAGATGATCAGTCCCATTACAAACAGCTCCAGACAGATATTCCCAATGGAACCTAACTTTTTTTAAACCAGTTAAGACTCGTGTTCCTTCAGACAACTTTCACCTCCTCACCTTGTCTGATCGCAGTGAATATCAAGCTGCTCTTCGCACACTCCAACCCACAGCTGCAAGGAAAGTCCACAAGCATGAACATGATAGAGCAAATAAACTAGAAAGACCTAAAACTTCTCAGGTAAACTGATCTGACAGCAGAGTGGTGAAAGAAAAAGTACAAAAACTAGGACCAATAGTACAAGTATGAACTCTGATGGTGGAGGAATCTTTGTTCTTCTCACACTGACCTCCTGCCGTCTTGTGCTGCTGCGTCTCTGTTGGTTCCCTTCTGTTTGTTGCTCTCCAGCAGACTCTGCTCAATCATGTACTGAGTAGCGTCATCATCATCATCCTCCTCCTCCTCCATCATCCCAAATAGCTCAAAAAGAGTGAAAGGAGTGTGATAGCTGATCATGTGATTTCACATCCAGGAAGGAACATCAGTGAAGTTATTTTAATTATAGAGTGAACTATATGTTGATTATCTTTTGTAATGCACATGTGTAAATGATAAACAGAGGCAGAATATTGCAGAAACTGCTTTTTTTCCTCAATGTGACCAAGGTGACAAGGTGGAGCAGTGGTTAACATTGTCGCCTTATAGCGACCTGGTTCGATTCCTGGCCTGGGGATTTGTCTGTGTGGAGTCTGCATGCTCTACCTGTGTCTGTGTGGGTTCTTTCCAGGTACTCTAGCTTCCTCCCTCCTCCAAAAGCACGTTATGGTGAATTAGTCACTCTAAATTACCCATAAATGGCCGGTCTGGTTGCCATGTGGCCCTGTGATGAGCTGGGTGGACCCTGCCCTTCACCCACTGACAGCTGAGACTGAATCCAGCACAATCATGACCCGTAACCAGAGCAAGCGGTGCGTAGATATATAAAACTAACAAGGTTGTTTAAGTAGTACTTCTTTTACCGAAGACACTGTGGAGTTGCTGTTGTTGTCATAGCTTATTATGCTGTTACTTTACTGGTCTGGGCCACCTGAGATCAAACTGGCCTGAATGTGACTTGAAGTAAGATGAGTTTGACCCCCCTGAGCTTTAACTACCAGCAGAGTGAATTCAACTTCTGACTCGACGAACTGCTGCCCTCTAGTGACGGGATGTGTCATCACCAATTCTTTCCGACTGAAGAACTGTCAGGTTCCATAGAAGAAATACCTGAAAGTACACACCTCATGTGGCGTCACACCTTGACGGCAGCCATTTGGTAGTTTTTTGCGGTTGATCTACCAACATCTGTGAAACTTTTATCATTCTTTTAAGGAACGTCTAGTGCGGGAAAGGGCTGAAAAATCGCCGCAAATAAAGGTAATAAGCAGTGGTAGCATTATTTGACAGGGTGCAGGTGCAACTATCACAAACTACACATATGGCCAGTGAGGTAAGTGGTGGTTGAAAATAAACGAAATGAGTTGAAATGAAATGAAAGCTGAAGTCGACCCAACACCCTGACGGGGTCCGCTGCCTGTTGAGGAGCTCTGGGGAAAACGACGCGAACGAGTGAAGTCAACAAGAAAGCAAACCGACGACAAACTGACGTAACACAGCGAAGAATGAACCGTTACCTGTTACACTTGTGTGTGCTGTGCTGGATACACCCCCAAAAAAAGAAGAGTACAACTTCAATAAAATCGACTCTGCAGTGGAAGTGAGTGCGTCACATTGAAGCCGCTGGTGGTTGTTGACAAGAAGACGTGACGCTATTTTCAGTAGCACTAGTTAGCTGTCTGGCTCCGGCTGTCAGCAAGGCACGGGTTTTATTTTCGGCTTTGTGTGTGTGTGTGTGTGTGTGTGTGTGTGTGTGCGTAAAAATATACACTGCAGCAACTCCAAATGTCATATTTCCAGCCAAAAAAATCAATTTACACTTAAAATAAGACGTGAAACATTTGGTTTCCAACAAATTCTCACTTGAAATAAGTGAGGAAAAATGTTTTTTTCTTGCTTGTAATAAGGAAAAAAAAAAAAAAAAAAACTAAAAATCAGATTATTCTACTTTTTTCAAGTGAAAATTTGCTTGGAACAAGGGAATATTTTCTTAATTTAAAAAAATCACTTTCACACTTTCAGGTGACGTGACTAATAATAATTTTTTTCCCAAAAATGTCTTTACACTTAAAATAAGACGATGATGATGACGACAACGACAATGATGATGACGACAATGAAGATGACAACGGCGATAATGACGATGATGATGAAGACGACGATGACGATGAAGACGACGATGACGATGAAGACGACGATGACGACAACAATGAAAATGACGATGATGATGACAACGACATCTAATGTTGAACGTCTAACATCGAATGTTGAATGTTGAACATCCAATGTTTAATGTTGAATGTCGAATGTTTAAACGTCTAATGTTGAACGTTGAATGTGAAACAGCTAATGTTCAACGTTTAACGTCTTAATGTTGAACATTGAACGTCTAATGTTGAACGATGTCGAGTGTTGAACGTTCAACATTCGACGTTAAATATTCTACGTTCAACATTCGACGTTAAACATTCGACGTTAAACATTCGAACATTTAACATTTAACGTCGAATGTTGAACGTCAAATGTTTAACGTCAAATGTTGAACGTTTAACGTTGAATGTTGAACGTTTAACATTTAACGTTGAATGTTTTATGTTTGTCGAATGTTGGACGTCGAATGTTGAACGTCGAATGTTGAACGTTTAACGTTGAATGTTTAACGTCGAATGTTGAACGTCGAATGTTTAACGTCAAATGTTGAACGTCGAATGTTGAACGTCGAATGTTGAACGTCGAATGTTGAACGTTTAACGTCGAATGTTTGACATTTAACGTCGAATGTTGAACGTCGAATGTTGAACGTCGAATGTTGAACGTTAAACATTTAACGTCGAATGTTGAACGTTTAACGTCGAATGTTGAACGTCGAATGTTGAACGTTTAACGTCGAATGTTGAACATTTAACGTCGAATTTTGAACGTTTAACATTTAACGTCGAATGTTGAACGTCAAATGTTGAACGTTTAACGTCGAATGTTGAACGTTGAATATTGAACGTCGAATGTTGAACGTCGAATGTTGAACGTCGAATGTTGAACGTCGAATGTTGAACGTTTAACGTTGAATGTTTTACGTCAAATGTTTAACGTCGAATGTTTAACGTCGAATGTTGAACGTCGAATATTGAACGTCGAATGTTGAACGTCGAATGTTGAACGTCGAATGTTTAACGTCGAATGTTTGACGTTTAACGTTGAATGTTTAACGTTTAACTTTGAATGTTGAACGTTTAAAGTTGAATGTTGAACGCCGAATGTTTAACGTTTAACGTCGAATGTTGAACGTCGAACGTCGAATGTTGAACGTTTAAAGTCGAATGTTGAACGTTTAAAGTCGAATGTTGAACGTTTAACATTTAACGTTGAATGTTTAACGTCGAATGTTTAACGTTTAACGTCTAATGTTTAACGTCGAATGTTGAATGTTTAAAATTTAACGTAGAATGTTTAACGTTTAACGTCGAATGTTGAACGTTTAACGTAGAATGTTTAACGTTTAACGTCGAATGTTTAACGTCGAATTTTGAACGTCGAATGTTTAACGTCGAATGTTAAACGTCGAATGTTGAACATCGAATGTTGAACGTTTAACGTCGAATGTTGAACGTTTAACGTCGAATGTTGAACGTTTAACGTCGAATGTTAAACGTTCAACGTCGAATGTTTAACGTTTAACGTCCAATGTTGAACGTTTAATGTCAAATGTTGAACGTCGAATGTTGAACGTCGAATGTTGAACGTGTAACGTTGAATGTTGAACGTTGAATGTTTAACGTCAAACGTTTAACGTCGAATGTTGAACGTCGAACGTTGAAAGTTTAACGTCGAACGTTGAATGTTGAACGTTTAACGTTGAATGTTGAACGCCGAATGTTTAACATCGAATGTTGAACGTTGAACGTTGAATGTTTAACGTTGAATGTTTAACATTTAACGTTGAATGTTTAACGTCGAATGTTGAACGTCGAATGTTGAACGTTTAATGTTGAATGTTCAACGTTGAATGTTTAACGTCGAATGTTGAATGTTTAAAATTTAACGTTGAATGTTTAACGTTTAACTTTGAATGTTGAACGTTTAAAGTCGAATGTTGAACGTCGAATGTTGAACGTTTAACGTCGAATGTTGAACGTTTAACGTCGAATCTTGAACGTCGAATGTTAAACGTTCAACATTTAACGTCGAATGTTTAACGTTTAACGTCCAATGTTGAACGTTTAATGTCGAATGTTGAACGTCGAATGTTGAACGTTTAACGTAGAATGTTTAACGTTTAACGTCGAATGTTGAACGTTTAACGTTGAATGTTGAACGTCGAATGTTGAACGTCGAAAGTTTAACGTTTAACGTCGAACGTTGAACGTCGAATGTTGAACGCCGAATGTTTAACGTTTAACGTCGAATGTTGAATGTCGAATGAACGTCGAATGTTGAACGTGTAACGTTGAATGTTGAACGTTGAATGTTTAACGTCAAACGTTTAACGTCGAATGTTGAACGTCGAACGTTGAACGTCGAAAGTTTAACGTTTAACGTCGAACGTTGAATGTTGAACGTTTAACGTTGAATGTTGAACGCCGAATGTTTAACGTCGAATGTTGAACGTTTAACGTCGAATGTTGAACGTTTAACGTAGAATGTTTAACGTTTAACGTCGAATGTTGAACGTCGAATCTTGAACGTCGAATGTTAAACGTTCAACATTTAACGTCGAATGTTTAACGTTTAACGTCCAATGTTGAACGTTTAATGTCGAATGTTGAACGTCGAATGTTGAACGTCGAATGTTGAACGTTTAACGTCGAATGTTGAACGTTGAATGTTTAACGTTGAATGTTTAACATTTAACGTTGAATGTTGAACGTTTAACGTCGAATGTTGAACGTTTAACATTTAACGTAGAATGTTTAACGTTTAACATCGAATGTTTAACGTTTAACGTCGAATGTTGAATGTTGAATGTCGAATGTTGAACGTCGAATGTTTAACGTCGAATGTTTAACGTTTAAACGTCGAATGTTGAAAGGCTAATGTTGAACTTTTAACGTTGAATGTTGAATGCTGAACGTTTAACGTCGAATGTTGAACGTTTAACGGTTTAACGTCGAATGTTGAACGTCGAAATGTTGAACGTTTAACGTCGAATTTTGAACGTCGAATGTTTAATATTTAACGTCGAATGTTTAACGTCGAATTTTGAACGTCGAATGTTTAACGTCGAATGTTAAACGTCGAATGTTGAACGTCGAATGTTGAACGTTTAACGTCGAATGTTGAACGTTTAACGTCGAATGTTGAACGCCGAATGTTAAACGTCGAATGTTTAACGTTTAACGTCGAATGTTGAACGTTGAACGTTGAATGTTTAACATTTAACGTTGAATGTTTAACGTCGAATGTTGAACGTCGAATGTTTAACGTCGAATGTTGAACGTCGAAAGTTTAACGTTTAACGTCGAACGTTTAACGTCGAATGTTGAACGTTGAACGTCGAATGTTGAACGTTTAACGTCGAATGTTGAACGTTGAATGTTTAACGTTGAATGTTTAACATTTAACGTTGAACGTTTAACATCGAATGTTGAACGTTTAACGTCGAATGTTGAATGTTGAACGTCGAAATGTTGAACGTTTAACATTTAACGTCGAATGTTGAATGTTTAACGTCGAATGTTGAACGTTTAACGTCGAAGTTTGAACGTTTAACTTCGAATGTTGAACGTCGAATGTTAAACGTCGAATGTTAAACGTTCAACATTTAACGTCGAATGTTTAACGTTTAACGTCAAATGTTGAACGTTTAATGTCAAATGTTGAACGTCAAATGTTTAACGTCAAATGTTTAACGTCGAATGTTGAACGTCGAATGTTGAACGTCGAAAGTTTAACGTTTAACGTTGAATGTTGAACGCCGAATGTTGAACGTTTAACGTTGAATGTTGAACGTTGAACGTTGAATGTTTAACGTTTAATGTTGAATGTTTAACGTCGAATGTTGAACGTCGAATGTTTAACGTCGAATGTTGAATGTTGAACGTTGAATGTTTAACATTTAACGTTGAATGTTTAACGTCGAATGTTGAACGTCGAATGTTTAACGTCGAATGTCGAATGTTGAACGTCGAATGTTGAACGTTTAACGTTGAATGTTTAACGTCGAATGTTTAAAATTTAAAGTCGAATGTTGAACGTTTAACATTTAACGTCGAATGTTTCACGTTTAACGTTGAATGTTGAACGTCGAATGTTTAACGTTTATCGTCGAATGTTTGACGTTTAACGTCGAATGTTGAACGTCGAATGTTAAACGTCGAATGTTAAACGTTCAACATTTAACGTCGAATGTTTAACGTTTAACGTCAAATGTTGAACGTTTAATGTCAAATGTTGAACGTCAAATGTTTAACGTCAAATGTTTAACGTCGAATGTTGAACGTCGAATGTTGAACGTCGAAAGTTTAACGTTTAACGTTGAACGTTGAACGTCGAATGTTGAACGTTTAACGTCGAATGTTGAATGTCGAATGTTGAACGTCGAATGTTTAACGTCGAATGTTTAACGTCGAATGTTTAACGTCGAATGTTTAACGTTTAAACGTCGAATGTTGAAAGGCGAATGTTGAACGTTTAACGTCGAATGTTGAACGTTTAACGGTTTAACGTCGAATGTTGAACGTCGAAATGTTGAACGTTTAACATTTAACGTCGAATGTTGAACGTTTAACGTCAAATGTTGAACGTTTAATGTCAAATGTTGAACGTCAAATGTTTAACGTTGAATGTTTAACGTTGAATGTTGAACGTCGAATGTTGAACGTCGAAAGTTTAACGTTTAACGTCGAACGTTTAACGTCGAATGTTGAACGTTTAACGGTTTAACGTCGAAATGTTGAACGTCGAAATGTTGAACGTTTAACATTTAACGTCGAATGTTGAACGTTTAACGTCGAATGTTGAATGTCAAATGTTTAACGTTGAATGTTGAACGTTTAATGTCGAAGTTTGAACGTTTAACTTCGAATGTTGAACGTTTAACGTCGAATTTTGAACGTCGAATGTTTAACATTTAACGTCGAATGTTTAACGTCGAATTTTGAACGTCGAATGTTTAACGTCGAATGTCGAATGTTGAACGTCGAATGTTGAACGTTTAACGTTGAATGTTTAACGTCGAATGTTTAAAATTTAAAGTCGAATGTTGAACGTTTAACATTTAACGTCGAATGTTTCACGTTTAACGTTGAATGTTGAACGTCGAATGTTTAACGTTTAACGTCGAATGTTGAACGTTCAACGTTGAATGTTTAACGTCGAATGTTGAATGTTTAAAATTTAACGTCGAAAGTTGAACGTCGAACATCGAATGTTTAACGTTTAACATCGAATGTTGAACGTCGAACGTTGAACGTCGAATGTTAAACGTTTAACGTCGAATGTTGAATGTTTAACTTGTAACATCGAATGTTTAACGTTTAACATCGAATGTTTAACGTTTTACATCGAATGTTGAATGTTTAACATTTAACGTCGAATGTTTAACGTTTAACGTCGAATGTTGAACGTTTAACGTTGAATGTTGAACGCCGAATGTTGAACGTTTAACGTCGAATGTTGAACGTTGAATCTTCTTCTTCTTCTTTCGGCTTTGTCCCTCTTCAGGGGTTGCCACAGCGAATCATCGATTTCCATCTTTCCCTGTTCTCCGTATCCTCTACTCTGACTCCAACTACCTCCATG
>CAAKHB010007926.1:123723-157866 GCA_901007665.1 Aeoliscus strigatus | reverse complement strand
AGCTATGAGAAAACTGCCCCTTTCACATCATCCTTTGTTAAATTACTTTGTTGAACACAGTAATTCAAATAAGATTTTTACACATATTTACGTCTATATGTCAGTGTTAGAAAAGACAGAACATGTTGTTCATTCATGTGAATTCTCAGGGCCTGTTGGTCTGACCTCCTCTAGGAACCTGCTTCCATCCCTATCACATTTAGAGGTCGTATTTCTAGGTATCATATCATTTATAGGTATCCTTCATCTATAGGCATGATATCATTTGTAGATAACATTCATTTATAGATAGTCTATCTTTCATTTATATCAACATACATAGGTCTCGTTTATAGGTATCGCATTATTTATGGGCACCATTTACATATCATATCGGTTATATGTACAATATTATTTGTAATTTGTGTATGAAATGTGTTTCATAATATTTCTAGGCATCATTTGAACAGCAAAATAAACGTCAGAGTGAACCAAGGAATCTCTTCATGCAACAATTGTATTGAAGGTCACTAATTCTTGATGTTTAAAGCCAAACTGTCAGAAATCTTCTTCTTCTTCAGGGTGTTCATCCACAGCAGAGAGGGAGGTCCAGCGGAGCTCCTTCGTCCTCCTGAGAGTTCCTGCCTCTGCTGCTGGAGTCAGTGTGGGCAGCTTTCTAAATAGAGATCGACACTTTATTCATACCCAGGGAAATAACTGGCTAATAGCAGCTTCGCTTCCAGCGCAAATTGCTAAGAGATGCTTGACAAATATGTTAAAAGAAATGTACCATTTTAGAGTTGTACTATAATATTGAGGTGTAAGAAAGAAAATTCTCATTTTTGTAAACCAATCAACAGTGAGATCAAATTATTGCCACATTATTTACCAGTGTATTTATGTGTCATTGGTCCATTCCAGAATGTCAGCGATAATGGCAGAATAGTGCATCTGCTTTTAATGAAACAGTGATATCAAGGATGAGATGCACATATGGGAGCCGGTTCTTGACAAACAGCAAAGACTGATGAGGAGAAAACTGAAAAAAACGTTTGACCTATTTGGCTCGGATGTACGTGTGTGGGCACGACGGTAAACTCTGACTGACAGCAGCTGCAAGACTTCCCAACAACAAGGACTTGAGGTAACAGGTAACACACAAGGATATCTGAGGGGATGTCATCCTTGTCAGAGGCCATTCACTAAGCTGCCATATCAAACACTCAGCCGGGGGGCGGGGGCGGGGAGCGGGGGGCAGCAGCACAGGGACGATCTGCTCGGCTTTCCCCACAATCATCTTTCTTTTTTTCTATTCTTCACCTTATCTCAGCAGCTTCACTCCCTCTGATGCTAATAGGTCTGTTCTCTTTTCAACACCAGACTTTGAACTTTTTCATCCACGCTCAGTGCACGGCAGTTTAAAACCCACACCGGACACTAAAATAGATATTCATATATTTTAAATCAAAAAATAGCAAGTGTACACAATTAAATTGAATTGAACAGCAACTTGCTTATCTCCTTAGATGTAAAAGATGATATTGCGAAAAACAATTATGATCCGTTTTGTAATAATTCATGCATGGAGGGGTTTAAAAAAAACAATTCCTTCCGAATTTTAACTTTTAACTTTAACTTAACTTGTAATAATTTCATGTCGTCACACAAAATTTGATGGAATGAGAATAAAAGTCAAAGGTTTATTTAAAGTACTCGTACTGTGCTGATTGCAGCTGATTATTGAAGCTGTTCAGCTCCAAGCAGCCCGACGTGACTCATCAAACTATCAAACTACAACAAACAAATGAAAAACTTTCAAAGCTGAAATATGCAATCAGCCCTAAAACTTAACAACAGGGGGGTGTCGCTCCACAAACACATAGAAATACCCAAAATAAGTTTATATACATACATATATATACATATATACATATACATATATATACATATACATATATAGCACAAATTGAACTGGACATTGTGAATTTGAACAGTGAAGTGAGTAAAACCAAACCAAGAACAGTTCTACACCTGGATGAATGTGACTGGATGTTACTGGTTACACATGTGACCAATGGTTTTACAAAGGTTAGCAAAGACCGCTCAGCCCGTACAAGCACAGCTTCTATCATCTGAATCATCTTCATGAATTATTAATGATGTCAGGTACGTTTGTCCGATTTCCATTCAAAGCCGTGAAAATGTCGCATGAAAACTAGTCGGAGTCACTTCGCACTGCTGTGACCAGCGTTTGTCCGCCGCAAATAACGCTTAACAACTGCTGTTACCAACAACCTGACGCTAATCTCAAGTGTTTCACAGCGCACCGTGCAGGATCTTCATAAAGGATCGTGTCCTCCAGACAGCTGGCACGAGTGCTGCCAGGAATAACAATGTACTGATAACACAGTTTGGTTCTGTCGCTCACTTCATGCATCACAAAGTGCCGAACAAGAAAGTGTAGAATCATAGCTCGCACAGAAACACAAATTAAAACCGTTTACAAGGAAGCAGCGGTGAAACGGTAGGAGTCCCGTCAATCCTCAGACAGATTAATCCACAATGTGGGATCCTAATTAGCAAAAGCTGCTTTCCTCTGATTTGTAGTTTGGACTTCAGGAACCTGCAAAAGCTTCAGGCGACACATTGACGAGTCCCAACAGGCGTTTACGTCCAAAATCAAATCAGCCAGATAAGACGGTGTTATCCCTCTATGACTTTAAACACAGGGACAGAATAAATTCTATGACTATGATCGTCAGTTTGATGTTTAAATTCTCCATCAGTGAAATCCAGACAGAGCTGTTGGCAACTTTATGGAACAAAACAGCTGATCCCCTCCCTAGAGTCTAAGTGGTTCCTCATGACACAACACTGAGAAAACATGAATCCAACATTTGTTTCGTTTGTGTCATTTGAATTATTTCTTGTTGCAGCAGGAAGGACAACTTGTATTTGTGAGGTTCATTCTGCAGCAGAAGGTCTGACAGAGTACAGTATCAGTAGTCTGAACAGACTGATTCTCCAGACAATAGAGGATCCTTGTACCTGTTGCTGGGCTGCTCATTAACACATTCTTTGGCTATGAGTGCATACATTCAACTTTCTCTGAAATATGCAGGTCTGTGCAGCTTCACCCAACTTATGTTCAAAAAAACAAGAACTGATTCACACTGGCTGAGCAGACTTTTTTTCCATTACAGAAAGTGAAGGAAAAAAAGACAATTTGCTTAAATTTATATCAGTTGATGGAAATTGGCCGGCGTAAGCTAGTTAGAAATTTGACAAAATTGTAAAGAAAAAAAATTGCTCAAATTTGTGTCAGTTGATGGAAATCATGGCTCAGTTGCATGAAAACAAAAGGGGTGCTTGGTGGAAAACTGGCACTGGGAAACAAAACACTTTTTCAATTCAGTAGATTGACGGGATAACCTCCACACTCCCTCCTCCTGACGTCTCTCACGTACCGCCTCTAAATGGCCAATTTGCGAATCTCACCCAAAGCCATTCAATTAATCTGGAGCTGTGAGGGTTGTCCTGGGTGCAGCAGGTAATCTACCAAACTGCAAAGACAGGTAAAGCCCATCGGCCGTGTGGATTTTAATCAAAACAGGAAGTTGGGAGCTGCAGAAGGTGCACTTATATCTCGCTGAAGGTCACTCCAATTATGTGTGATGAAAGAGCATCCTCATAAGCCACTTTTCTGTAAGAAGGGTGTACATATGAATATAAATCAGACCGAGGAGCTGGTGTGGAAGGATGAAGGTAGCTGTCCAGTTTTCACAGTGCAGACCGTGATCTCAATGTCAGTGTGACAAGAGAGGACGGAAGCTTCATTAAAGCCGGGAATTGGTGCATTTACATCAGAGGAGCACATGAAAAACGAACCAGAATTCCAATTCCAGTCAACTCGCCTCTGTGAAATAAAAGGTCATAAGTGTTTTGTCCATCAGTGCACACTGCACATTTACACTTAAGGACACTGCCACTGTCTCTTGTGTTTAACCGACATTGGTAATTTGAGGTCAAAGTCTGCAAGTCATCGGAGTCTTGCAGATCAAATTCTAGATCTATTAAACCGAGCTTTTTTCATGCAAATGTCCAAACCGTGCGGTGAATATTCCAGCCAGTGTACGTGCAGAAAGAACAGTGTGACTACATTTGACAGATATGTTACTGACCTCATTGAGATACATGTGTGACAACAATTACCAGCATATCCTCACTTAGCCAGACCACATAACATGATTAAACACACTAAGAAAACACTAACAGAGCACATCAGTCCAAACACTTTCAGGGGAATACTATGAAGATTTTTTATCGTCTAGACATTTTGGAGTGACTCCGATCCGTTTTGTATATTTACAACCCATATGCATCTTTCCTGGAACGATGACATCATAGCACCACCTCTCCCTGTTTGCACTGGTTTGTGGGGACACACACACTTCTGGAGACGATTCCACTTTTACAGAGAACAGATTGAGATAAAGACAGGAAAGGTTTTTTTCCTTTGTCTTATTTTCAGCAGCTTTATTGTGAGGGTGCTGAAATACTGTTATTAGTAATATTATCATACGTCCTTTCCAGAAGGACACACTCCTGAGACGGCCTTTGTCAAGTCTGATAAAATGACTGTCATGAGTCATCAGGGTTAATCCTTTGAGTTTGAATATACTAATTTGAATACTAGTAGGTTGCAGGAAATACAAAACTGGATCTTATTTTCTATTTCTAAACATTTAAATATTTTTCTAAAATGTTTAAGGCCAGAGCACTAATATAATATAATATAATATAATATAATATAATATAATATAATATAATATAATATAATATAATATAATATAATATAATATAATATAATATAATATAATATAATATAATATAATATAATATAATTGATTACTGAAAGACAAGATGATGATAATTAAGTGGGGCAGCTCTGCTGATCATCTCTGGCATTGCCTTCTTAAGTTCTGGGGGCTCTGACAGCAACTGGGCTGTCCCCTTCAGTTTTTAGCCAACAGTTTGGAACAGATAACAGAGTTTTGCCTGAGGATCTCAGGCAGCATGTTTGGTGGAAGCAGCTTGGAGATATGTGGACGTGCCAAACCAGACAGAGCCTTAAAAGATTTTCTGCTATTAAGCTGGAGGAAGTTGTGTTGTCAGACATCCAGTGTTTAATGGCTGCAAAGCAATTTTGCAGAGCTTAGAGGCTGGTTTTGTCACCGGTTTAATTGAGAGACAGATTTGCATTTTGTTGGCATAGAACTAGAAATGAATGTTAACGTCTTATATGATGTCATACAGAGAGAGCAAGGAAAGGCAGAAAGGGAGGGGGTTAACATACTGATAAGAAAAAAAGACTCATTTACCATTAAATATCTTAGGTACCGTGTCATTAAACACCTCAGCCTATGAATTTATCATGTTGGTTTCATGGAACTCTGTGGAAATTGAATATCTGATAATGTAACAGTAATTTGTGTGTGTGTGTGTGTGTGTGTGTGTGTGTGTGTGTGTGTGTGTGTGTGTGCATATGTCTGACCCCTTGAAATTTTTAAGGCACATTAAAAGCAGCTGTTAGCAGGAGAGCTCAGCACAAACACCACAGCTCATCTACTGCCACTCCCTCCTTGTATCCTTGACACTGTGAATGTTGAAGTCTGTGAACGTGCGCACGCGCGTGAGTGTGGTTATGAGGGGCAGAGCCATATAGGAAGGCAGGTAAAAACAGAATTTATATGGATCCGTCCTGACCTCTAAAACAGAGAGGAAGGCAGAGTTTATTAGATTACTACTGATCTCTGGTGACAGACTGAACCTTCCAGTCTCACACGCACACACAGAGAGATTCTCAGCTCAATACTGCCACCAGGTGGATTCAAATATGACAGAATGGACAAATATTGATGCTCATTGAGGGAATAGGAGCCAGCAGTAAGCCACTGAACGACATTTTGAGACAACATTAATGGACTGATTTTAGTGATATTGTTCATTTGATCAAAGGTATGCTCCTCATAAATTTTCATTCTCAGTAACAGTTCTGTGTTCAGTGAGTCAGCTCAGCTCCACCTCAACGAGTCCTGAAGAAGAAAGAAATAAAAGGTCTGGGGGATCCCTCTTTCTGTGGTCCTCCCGGAGGTTTCTGCCTCTTTTTCCCCTGTTTTAAGGGGGATTATTGGGCAGTTTTTCCTCACCTTGATTGAGGGTTTAGCGATGTGCAGACTGTAAAGTCCATCGAGACAATTGTAAATTGTGATGTTTCTATAGAAATAATGTTGAATTGAATTGAATTGAATTGAATTGAATTGCATTGAATTGAATCGAATCACCTTCCAAACATCCACAGGGTGAACAGGCTCTGCACAAACACCTCCTCCCGGAGGCACAGTGCACGTTTTACTGCTTTTCTACATGAATAGGGCTCTAAGCAAGGACCCAGCACGTTACTAATGATGCAGCATCGGTAGCAATAAAGGACCACTTCAGCTTCAAACAGGGAATCTTCTGATGACTCTCATGTTCCACTGATGTTCTGTGTTAACAGGTTCTCAGTGACCCATCTGGTGCAGATAACAAACATAATAAGTCTGAACATATTTCTTTTCATTTCTGACTAGCCTCTTTATCACGTCATGTTTAATATCTAATGTCAGCCTCATGTTATATGATGTTAAATACAGGTCAATATAACACATCATGTATCTTATCTTACAAAAATGCTACTTTCAGGTGAGATGAATAGAACTAAATAGCAAATTCCTGTATAAAGTTTTACAAACAGCCTGTCACACACTGAATCAATACAGAAACACATTCCACTCACTAATGGTTCCAGCAAACAGCCCATAAGACATTTAAAGAATATTACAGAGCAGACAGAGGTCAACTCAACCTCAGGTTCATATATATAATTACAACTACAGGTAATTACAGACTTTTGATCTAAATATTAGAATGACGGTGTACTGCTGGATAGAGTCATCATATAATATGTAGTATTTTAATAATTTTAATATTCAGATCACCGCTGACTTGCTGCACATCAACTGGACTGGATAAAGGAAATCCTGGCAGCATCAAGTGTGTTCGTGGAGCGGGGAAATCCCAGCTGCTGCACTAAATCCCTGCGTCTGTACATCATGATGTCTGGAATCACCTGCCAAATATTTCTGTAGCTGAGATTTCTTTCTTCAGTCCCCTTTGATCATCTGTCTTGTTCTGACAGCCATGTTCACCTCATGTAGATGAAGGAACTCTGGAACAACACTCTTCATCACAGACTGCATTTCTTTTCTTGCAGTTGTCCAGGGTGAAAGGTGCTAGGCAGGTGTAGAACTGCATCTGCATCCTTAACTCACCTCTCAGTCGAGAGAACAGGAGAAAAAAAGAAGCAGGTTCTACATCTTATTAAACACACTTTCTTTTGTTCATGGTGCAATATATGCAGGCTTTTGAGCATTTTAAATGGAATTAGATGAAATTATCACCAGTGTTGATCTTCTTTTTGACAACACAGACAGGAAGGTTAGGAGAAAAAGCTAGAGAGGCTAGATTGAGATGGTTTGGACATGTGCAGAGGAGGGACAGTGGATACATTGGTAGGAGAATGTTAGAGATGGAGTTGCCAGGTAGGAGACAGAGAGGAAGACCAAAGAGGAGGTTTATAGATGCAGTGAGGGAGGACATGGAGGTAGTTGGAGTCAGAGTAGAGGATACAGAGAACAGGGAAAGATGGAAATCAATGATTCGCTGTGGCAACCCCTGAAGAGGGACAAAGCCGAAAGGAGAAGAAGAAGAAGAAGTTGATCTTCTTTTTGACCCTTCAAATAACACACTGACAATACTCTCCAACACTGCGATAAATACTTCGTGAGTACTTGTATCAAATAAAAATAAATGTACTTTGTGGCTAATGACAGCGCCTCCAGTTTACGTTGCTTTTGGCTGCATTTTGCCTGATCCAATATGGCCGCTGTGTTTGAGCCTAATCACGGAAGTGTCTTATATTTACCTGTGTTTCTATTGGCTGCCCTTTCTGATGACGTACTCTCCTTTCAGCCAATCATATTGTTCGTGTCACCCGGACGCTGTCGCGGGAATTGTGAGACGCTCAAAACGACAAAGCTGGAGGATGTTTACTCGACAGACCTGTTCAAATCCAGTTTTTTACGTGAGTTCAGATTATGTATTCACACGTTTGAGCTGGTAAAAGCCTGAAGTAGACGATCATATGTCGTATGCTGGGGAAATTCGCCGGTTAATGTGCCTACTGAAAGGGATAACCTACTGTAAAGTCTGTGCTGTTCGGAAACACCGGAAGTACAACGATATGTTCTTCAAAATACGTCATATTTAAACGTTTTATTCACTGTGAAGTTGCAGTTTAATGGCCTAACTGTACCTTATACCGAACTGAAAAGCGTTTGTAACGTTATGGAACGTCAGTTTAGACCGTAAACACTGACTTCATTCATTTTTGTAATTTTCGAATCAGAATTTGTTTTAGTTATGTCCCCATCCCATCTCATAATAAATATAACTAATAATGAATAAATTCTGAACACCAACATGGTATTTCAGGGTTCACGTTTGTTTTGTCTTCCGTTTCCAGGCGTCTTGTCAGCTGATGAGTGAAACACCAGTATGTCTCACAGACTGTCCAAGAAAGAGCTGGACAAACAGTTTGAGCTGTTCTTGAAGGAGGTAGAGTAACACTGTGTACATGCTGCTGTCATTAGAGGATCATACAACATGTATAAGCAAAGTACTAACAGCAGCTGGGACATTGTGCACGTCCATTACTGAGTGATTATTTACTTTGTAACAGCATGAATATAATCACGTCATGCGTCGGACCATGAACACAGACTTGTCATGAAGACGTCCCCTAAACCTGAATCCGTTTCAGTCAGTTTCAGACGACTCAGTGGATTTGGGCTCCGACACGCAGCCGGGTTGTAAAAGCAGTCAGCCGTCGGCTCAGAAACTGACGACATCTTGGTGGCACGATGAAGAACACGGAGACGAAGGAACGTCGTCGGGTAATGATGATGAGTCAATGCCCTGGTTGTAGCCATTGTTTTCATTCCTTTATCTGTGTAAATCTTTATCATGTGTTTAGTCATGTTCTGTCTCGCTTCATTATCCAGTGCCCAAGGAAAAGCATGATGTTCCCTCTCTGTGACACTCTCCTAGAGCATTCTCAGATCATGTTTTATCTCAAACAATCTTTGTCTCTGTGGCTTTTTGGTCATCCTGTCTGAACATAAAGCCTCAACCAGTCTTGAAAAATAAGTCATCATCATTCGTGCACTGACTCTTGACTATTTGTCCACTTTTCCCTGCAGCGAAAAGCAGATACCTCAAAAGCAAAAACACGGATTTGGAGAACCATGAGGGTGAGGAAGAAATGACTGTGAAGTGTCTGTGGGACGGTTGTGGTTCACTTGCAGGCGAGAACACAATCTGTCATATCTGACCCATCTGAAATGAGCCGAGTGTTTCTGGCTGCGGTCTGTGTGGACCTCTTGAATTTGTTTAGTCAGCAAATGATTACATCAAGCAAAAAAAACAACTGACCTGCACCTCCTGAAAACAGTGAAGAAATGTCCAATGTACTAAAACCTGGGAGGAGGCTGGTGTTCGTTGTCTTTGAGGGGAAAAAAATCATTCAAAGTTCCAGATGCTCTTTCAGAGTGCAGTTATTAAACGGACAGTAGTGAAGGTATGTGGTGATGGCGAAATCAAAGCTTTGTGAAGCACTGAACCACATGGAGGCAGCTGGCTTGAAATCGACACACCGCTTGGAAGCATTTGAGACATCTGCTGACTGTCTTTGAGAACTGCATCTGAGCGGATGTCCTGGTCAAGCCTCACTGTTTCTTGGCTGTAGTGCGGTATTGAGGTTTGACGTTTAAAAATAAATAAATACATAAAAGAGGTTGTTTGGTATCCAGCACCCACACACATTTGTCATTAAAATACTAGTGTGTCACAGGTGTAATTTGTCCAGTGCACTTTTCGTTGCTTCATGATCAAACCCACATCTATAGAAATCCCCTCCTTGTTTGGTTTCCTACACACATACAACCTCAGCATCCATGAGCATCAAATTTCCTTTGATGCTTTGATGTGTAGTTTGCTCCTGTAGCCGTTGCCTGGGCAACCAGATATACCAGTTACGTTAACATGTCCAGCTTTGGATATTGCTTGGTTTCCAATAGCGGTAGTTTCACCGCCGAGCTGGATATAAGGAGCTTTTGGCCAAACAGCACCTTTTCTGATAATACTTAGCACTCGTGCTAGTGATAGTATGAGGGACTTGATGCTCGTGCTTCAGCAACTTTTTTTGGTTAAGCAGATGGGGTATGTAAGTCACTGTGACTTTGTGTTGGTTCAGAGATTTTTTTTATGTAGAATAAGAACAAATGAAGCTCACAGGACTAATGAAGGACACACAACTAATACTCTCCCTGGCTATACTTCAGATGTCAAGTAGCTATCATAATGGTGTCAGCAATCTTTCAGCAAACCCACATTTTGAGCGGTAATTCAAACGCCTTTAAAGCCTCGACATATTGTTACGCCCCGCACGTTCAAAACTATCACAAAGCAGCTCCACACGCAATTTGACGTAACGAAGCCTCGCTCACAGGGGTCACGGGATTTGGGTCGAGTTGTATCATGAATCAAAACACTGCCACTTCAAAAGATTTATACAGTGTGTGGATGGATACAGGAGTATGGACCATGAGGTACTGCAGAGACCATCAGTAATTTCATATCTTTAGATTAGAATTGATAGAACTTTATTAATCCCTGAGGAAATTGAAATTCCAACAGATACAACACATTGACAGGACGACACACAGCAAATGAATGAAACATTTCTACTCAGGTACTGTACAGTATATCAACTATATACTGTATATCAAACATAAAAACATAAAAAAGGTAGTGCTTATTCAGCCTAAATGAATGTTTTACCTGTAGAGAGGGTTGGTGCAGTTGAAGGAGGTCATGAGCTGAGGAGAGTAAGAACAAGCAGTGTGTTGTTTTCCGTTGTTTGGTGTGTGAAATAAATGTCCCTGCTCACCATAAACTGTAAGAACAAACTATCTCCCCAGAAACGACGGGATCTCCGAGGAGGTCTCAGCCCATTTATGAGGAGCAAGAAGATCTAGTAGGCAGTTTGCAGGAGGAGGAAGAGGAGCTACTTGCAGCTCTGGGTGGCAGAGACGTCTCAGAGAGAGGTGGTGAGTGTGGTGAAACGATCTGATGTTAGAATATTCTGGTGATAGGATGCTGTATTGACCCACTGGACAACGATACAATATGTGACAATATCACAAGTTCGGCCATGTTCAATATAGCCTGCGATCGATCTCGGACAAATTTAACACGTAGATCATATTTCATCTAAAGAAATTCAAACCATTTTTATATTTAGACATATTTTTTGCTGAAATGTTCCAGACATGAACACGTGTAAACTAGATCAGACAAATATCAGTAGAGTTGTTCCGTAGTTCAGATTGTGGCAAAGTTTGGTGGAAACAGCATGTGAAAGTAATTTCAAAATAAAGGCAACATCATCTGATGGACAGTGATGTAGACTGCTGGTTTAATGTTTTCATCAATTTGAGTGGATCTTTGCTGAACCAATTGTTCAGGTCACCGATGATCTATGAAGAACTTCCACGTCTGTGACGACAGCATCGCTGCGAATTTACACAAACTCTGACCAGAGGTCACGGCCTCCCTCTGCTCTTGTTTCTGTGCAGCACATGTGAACAGGAGCAGTGTGGGTTTGGACACGCTGGAGGAGGAGGAGGAGGAGAAAGCCAGATTCTTTGCTCAGCTGGAGGCAGCAGCTTCATCCAGGATAGACTACGCTCAGCTGAACAGAGAGCTGGACTCCACAGGTTCTTCCTGCGGCACAAACCTAAGGTCTGTGAACGACTCTATGAACGTCAGTCACCTCTGACAGATGAGTCGGCAGTGAAGAGCAGAAAATGTTTTATCTCCTGCTGCTCAACAATGTCGCTGGTCCTGACGGACTTTCCTCTTCCAGGAACGTGGATGAAGCAGCTGGGCCGAGTGATGATCAAAGGGAAGCTGGAGCTGCTTCAGGTACAACGAGGAACCTCGTGGAAAGCCAGATCTTCTCTCTGCTCTGTCTCAGTCAGCTCTTCTCTCTGTCACAGGCTCACCGCACTACAGTGATGATTTTGAAGATGAAGAAAAAGGAAAAGAGGTTTGTAGTTTGATGCAGTTTGTTGCAGTGATCTGAAAGTCATCTGAAAGTTCTGAGAAATAGATCTGAGCAGGGGCGACACGCTGGTGAAAGTGGTTAGCACTGTCGCTTCGTAGCCTCTGCAGTTTGCATGCTCTCCCAGTGTCTGCGTGGCTTCTCTCCATGTACTCCGCCCCCGCCCCCCACCCCACAAGCATGTTGAGGTTAATCGGACAGTCTGAATTGTCCGTAGGTGTGAATGTGAGTGTGAATGGTTGTCCTTCCTTCCTATGATGAGCTGGTGACTCGTCCAGGTTGTATCCTTACATTCACCCGTTAACAGCTGGGATCGGCTCCAGCATGGCCCACGATGAATGAATGAATGAATGAATGTCTCATTGTCTCATGTTCTTGATGGACTCGACACTTGATGAGATGTTTGAAATAATGCTGAAGAATCAGACCTTTGATTTCGTGGCGTTTTCACCTTAAAATCTTCATATTGAATCCCGAAGTGTGTTTAATTGTCACATGTAAACATGCTTCAGCCATTGATCTGATGTTTGTTTTGCAGGAGACTAAAACTTCTCCTATTTGTGCTGAAGGTAAGAAAGCGTGTCTGTAAGTTGTAGTGTGAAACGTGGTGTTCTGTCCGTGTTCCTCTAACTATGCTGTGGTGTCAGTTGCCCTCAGTGATTCCCTGGACGATGACGGAGAAGACAGAAGGAAGGACACAGCGGGATCACTGGACAGAGGTAGCAGTCCACTCACTCCTTCCCCACTCAGACACAGTGGCGACACACTGAGCTCACTGTCACAGTTAAAGTGTGACCGATCAACACAATAAAATCTGTGTTTTTTATTTAAATATCTAATATATTGAAAGGGTCAACTAACCCCTTCATGTATGAATTATCATAAAAATGTTATTTGTATTTGAACTTAATCATCTTGATGGAGATAGAAAAGTCAGGATACACACTGACCCCAGCCGACCTCAGAGGTCTGGATGCCTCCTGGCTTCACAGGAGATCAGTCGTGTGTGTGTGTTCTGTTCAGTAATGATGAGGAAGGTTTGGTGGAACAACAATGGCATGAGATGATATTTTTTCTTGGAGCTTTCACCATGTGTCACACAGGCGCGTCCTGCGTGCCGAGCGGCGGCTCTGAGATGGAGGCTCTTCATCACGCCTACAGACAGATCCACATTGGTGACGGCTCGGACGAACTCAGTCGTCATCATCAGCCGGAGTGGAAGGGGCGGAGCATGGACAGACCCGTGTCACCGTCCCCCTGCCTTCAACACACCAACACACCTCCTGCTTCCACCGCTGAGTCAGGTCAGACGCCACCGTCCACAGGAGGACACTGATGTTGGACATATTTTATCCACTGATACAAAACTGAACGTTCTTTCCCTGTGTGTGTTTAGATCTACCTACTGCAGACGAGCTGATGAAGCTGGTGCGCCCAGAGGATTATGTCAGAGGTTTCTCCCTGCAGCCCGTCGGGTAATGTTTCTGACTACTGACAAAGGTCATGTGATGACTCTGTGCAGTTTGACATGTTTTTGCTCACATATTTAGCATTTTTGTTCATTTTATTTTTCATTTTTCTTTTAGTCTAAGAGCAGTCTGAAGAAAACTGCAGTACAATTTCCCTATAATGAAGTAAATTATATGAATGCAGTCGTCATCAAGGTCCAGTTTGTATCAGAGCTTCATGTTCCATCATACAACGGCGGTCTCGGCTGTAAACTCTTGTTATGACATTGCCCTCCAGAGTTCTCTAATACTCTGTTGTCACTTTGTTTACAGGTCTGAACAGCTGGACAAAGAGAAACCTTTTTGTGTCTTGGAAAGAACTTTCCAGGTGGTGACGTCTCCAGAGCCGCACCACAAGCCAACAGGACCGACTGACTCGGCAGCGTTGAAGCGCTCCAGAACCCTGGAGGACCCGTCTTCTTCTGGCGGCTCAGGTCCTCCCATCCAGGATGTGACGTGGAGCATCAGAGAGGAGGTGGAGCGACTGATGCAGGAGTCTGCTCCAGGTTCCTCCCAGACCCACAGAGCTATGAAACAGCCGGTGAGACAAACTGTCACACACTGCGTCAGCAGAGGAGGGGGAGGAGCATCTAGAATACAATGGCACCTAGAATTCAATGCACCTTGTTAATCTGTACCTTTTCTGGTTAAAATATATTCTTTTGTTATGTATTATTTTCCTTTGTGTGCTGTCCTGTTACTTTGTCGTCACGTGCTGCTACTGGAATTTCAATTTCCTTTTAATTTTCCAGCAAATAGGAATAACGTTCCTATGTAATATAAGATATGTAGGATATGTAGATAAATATCTTTGATGAACCTCTGATGTTCCACAGCCTCCAATGAGCCGACCACTGTAGTTTTTCTTTCCGTTTTTATTGATCGATGAACGGATATCCGCCGACGTGTCACATAGAGTCTGTGCGATCAGATGTCCAGTAGAAACTGTGTAACTTTGTACTTGGTGTTCCAGCAGTTGGCCCGCGGCACCGCAATGGCCCGTGGCTCCACGATGGCCCGTCCCTCTCTGTTATGGGAAAAGAGACCCTCCGTGGCTGCAGCGAGAGGCAGGAGAGTGGAGAGCAGAGCGGCAGTGGGATCCCGGTCGAGCGGGTCTGCTCCAGCTGTTCCTCCAGGCAGACGCCCGTCCTCTGGTCCCCGTCCCCTCAGGCCCAGCTCCACAGCCACGAAGACACGGGACAAAGAAGGTTATTGGACTGGAACTCCTCCCTGCACACGTGTCTCTGATGACGGCATTGAAAGTTCTCCTGCTGCATCAGCCTCTTCTCACTTACTTCATTTGCTGCAGGCAGAAAATGCCTGCAGCAAATGAAGTAATTGTTTTTGCTTGTATTTATACTCCAGAAAACCCTGAGTTTGCCCTCATTTACAGTGAAATTACAACAGGAGTCAAGAACAAATACATACATATTAAACACAATAAATAACGTGTGTGTTTGCTCTGCAGACGGAGGTGAAGTGAGAGTGGGCAGTGAGCTGGTGGCGTCTGTTCAGTCCTTGGTGTCCGTGCTCCAGCAGCAGATGGACGTCGGCAGTCACCAGGACGCCACAGATGCATCGGACGTCAGAGCGCCTCGAGAAGACTCGCTGGTCCCTGTGAACGTAAGAACAGAACGTGTGAAAACGTAAAATGAATCACGTAGTGAAGGCGCTGTGTGCTGCTGGTGCTGTTGATGTGAAACCGTGGTGAAGTGATCCATGAATGGAATGAATTCAGCAGAATATTTGTTGAAGGATGAAGACGCTTCAGTGGCGCTGAAGGAGCTGAGAGTCCAGTTGGCAGAGAAGGAGAAAGAATTGCAGAAGATGAAACAAGTGTCCGAGGAGCTGTACTGTGTCCGACAGCAGAACTACGTGCTGCAGAGCAAGGTGCAGTTACACGGCATGTCTCAGCATGTGAAGGGCGGTATCACACCACAGGAGCGAACCTTTAAGATGTGTGTGTGTGTGTGGGGGGGTCCTGCTCAGTCCTCCTCCATTTCCCATCAGTCCCTTGAGTAAAGCGTAAACGCAGAACTCATCTGAAGGACATCAAAGAAATGTACTCTACATCTAGGACAACTGAACGTTTGGACGTCCCCAGTCAAACTAATCCTCCTGCTTCTGCTCCTCAGCTGCACAGTGCAGAAGAAGCCAGACGGAAGATGGCTTTGGCAGGAAGCAGCGACGCCGCCACAGAAGAGAAGCTGAAGCAGATGCATAAAGAGATGGAAGAGCAGGAGACGCTGATTAGAGGATTCCAGCAGGTTTGGAGTCAGAACAGTCTCCGACGCCTGTCACCTGCTACTTCACCATTTCATATTTCCACAAACAGGAGAACGAGAAGCTGTGCGTGCAGATGAAGGCTCAGCAGGCCAACAGCAAAGCCAACGAGGAGGCCATGTTTCGTGAGAACCAGCGGCTGCTCAATGAGCTGGCGTACACCAGGTGGGGACGGTTCCTGTGTGTGCGTGAGACGTTGTGTTCAGTATTTACTCCAGGGTTTCCTCTGCACCAGGGAGCAGCTCAGTAAATCGTCCAGACCACAGGTGAACGTGTGCTCAATGGACCACACGCAGCGCATCGCTGACTTACTAGCTCAAATCAACCTGTTTAAGGTGAGTGGCTCCAGTGAGTGGCTTCGGTCCGAGACGCCTCACCGATCACTGACGGCCTCTCTGTGAGCAGAGGAGCGAGGCCCAGCTGCGTGAGGTCAATGGCAGACTGAAGCAGGAAAACCACACTCTGCGCATGGACGTGGAACTCTTGACAAGAGAGAGAGACTCGGCGGAAGAGCCGGCCGTCGCCACCTCAGGTCAGACCGACTGTCAGCACAAGTCACAGGGCTCCCATGTGCACGCGTCCTGACGGTGTAGCACTCTGTGCACGTGACAGGTGAGAGGACCTCCGAGGTTCGTGTTCTCCAGGAGAAACACAGAGAAGAGGTGGAGACCCTGAAGAAGAAGCTGCTGTGGTTTGCTGAGAACCAGGAGCTTCTCGACAGGGACGCCAGCAGACTGAAGGCCGCCACAGCTGAGATACAGCAACTCAAAGAGCAGGTCAGAGGGCTGATCTCACTCAAAGCTCTTGACAGTGTCAGCAGCACGTTTCATGTTCTTGTTCTCTTTCGTTTGTGTCCTGCTCAGGTTGAAAAACTCAAAGCAGATGTGAGCAAAAGAAGCCGAGAGCAGCAGAGGAAAGTCCGAGAGAAATCGGTGGACACTAAACGGATGCAGGACCTGGAGCGGCAGGTTGGACAGCAGCTCGGTGTCCTGTTCCCGTCCTCCTCTCTCCTCTCTGCATCATGTCTCCGATGTTCTCCAGGTGAAGGAGCTGGAGCAGATCCTCCGACGCAGGAACCCAAACTCTCTGCCGGCACTAATTTACGCTGCAGCCGCTGCTGACAGTCAGGACAAGTCACACTCTGCAGCGACGTCCAGTCACGTCAACGCGCTGCTAGAACGCCGGACCCAGCGTCTGGAGGCTGAGCTGGAACGCCGTGATGAGGAGGCCAAATGCAGCCTGAGGGCCATGGAGCAACAGTTCCACAGAGTCAAGGTACAACAAAGTACAATAACTGGTCCCGATGTTCTAGAAAGCCCACAGCTCATCCTTCTATGATCGACACTGAAAGAAGCAGTTGTTCCACTGTAAAAATCTGTATGTACCGTGTGTGTTTTCACACTGTAGCTGCGCTACGAAGAGCAGATTTCCGAGCTAGAGCAGAAGCTGGAGCAGAAGCTGGAGCAGTCCAGCTGTGGGCCTGAGCCAGCAGCGTCCCGGGTCGGAGCCCTGGAGGAGGAGCTGCAGCGGGCCAAGGACGCCCACCAGCTCACAGAGAAATCCCTCCGGGAGCAGATCGAGACACTCCAGCAGCAGCTCAGACGCAGGGTCAGTGTCCACCAAGTCACATCTCCGGTGTCGGGGCACTTTTAAGTATTTGGATTTATTTATTGGAGGTATTGTTGCCGTGGTAACTTTAGCAGGCTCAGCCCTGTCCTGGGCGACACCAGCGGCAGGCCGAGGAAGCCTTTGGTGCCCGGATCAACCGGCTGAACCAGGAGCTGGCGACCAAAACACGAAGCATTCAGGAGCTGAGTCACATGGTGGACAAACTACAGCGAGAGCAGAGGAACATGCTCTGTGCCCCCGTCCTGCGACACCAGCCCCACCGGACCGCCGAGACCAGACACACACCAGCTGAGACCACACACACACCGACAGAGGAAACGTTTCCAGCTGCTCAGTATGACAAGACCTACCAGCCGACGGTCTTCACAGGTGTGTGTGTGTGTGTGTTACAATAATCTGTGTGTGTTACAATATTTGAGTATATGTGAGCGTGTTACAATACTCGAGTATGTGTTACAATACTGTGTTACAGGACATGAGTGTGTATTTCAGTGTGTTTGTGTGCTACAATACCTGTGTGAAAATGTGTAGTAGCCTACGTGTTGTGTTTTATGATCACATTTGTGTATTTCCTTTTGTCAAATAAACAGTCAATATGAAATTAAGAATACAGTCACTGATTTACTGTGAATCGCCGTGTGATGATCAATGTGTTTTTATCTGGACGTGTGAGAATGAAATTCTGTCCTCTGCACAGGGACTCATATCTCCGAGGTCCTGCAGGAGAAGGAGGCTCTGCAGGAGCGCCTGGAGCTGCTAGAGCTGCACACAAGGCAGGAACACGCAGCGCTGAAATCCAGAGTGGCTGGAGCTGAAGACGAGCTGGTCCGGTGAGTCGGTGTGCGACAGCAGCTTTGTTGGCAGTGGGAACGTGGCCAGCGACGTCCACTGACGTCTCACTGACTTCTCCAGGCTCAAGGAGATCTCCTCCCAGCAGCTGTCCTCCCTGAAGGCCCAACACCTCAGGGAGCTGGAGCGTCTGCACGCCGCTTACGCCATGCAGCACTCGTCCTCAGAGGTTGCCCGACTCACCAATGAGCTCCAGAGTGAGGAGGTCAGAATCATAAGAATCAGAATCTGATTGTATGGCCGAGTATGTACGAGTACATGCCAACAATGTGTGTAGGTGTACGGTGCCAAACATTGAATATACAATACAGTAACAGAACAGAACAAAAACATTCCCAGAGACACTGCACACAATCATTTAATTTAACTGAATTATTACTAACTACAGTTTGGTTGATATTTGCTGCCGACTAACTACTCATGAGTGAAATTACAGATCACGTCCAGTTGAAAGAGTCAATTATTTATCACGTCTACTTGAGACAAAAGTTATTTCCTGGCTTTAGTTTGACTTGTGTTTTGTTTGGAGAGGCGAGCACATCCTTTGATTTCATAGGAAAGTGAATCAGGCCTCTGTAACATGCTGACACATGATATAAAAGAGTCTGTCTGTTGCTGGTATGAAGTCGCCTGTCCAGAAGACGTACAGCTCTTCACTCACTCCGTCTGGTGAAACAACACGAGGACACGCCTGATCCGGTTCGGACTATCAACTGGTCAAATGTGGTTTGAGTGTTTGCGTAGCCTCATGTCAACAGTAAGAAGCTGCTTCTTCTTCCACCTTGATGTCCTGCAGGTACGAGTGAAGCACCTACAGCATCAGCTCCAAGAGCTGCAGGGCGCCAAAGAAGCTCTGGCGGTGTCCAGAACCCGAGAGGAAACTATGCAGACACAGGTTCCACTTGCATCGTTGTTTTTGACGCATCGAGCAGCAGAATTCATCTGATCATGTGACCTGAGATGAACCTCATTTGACCTCTGATTCTTTGTCCGGTGTTCAGCTGAGCAGACTGCTGACGGAGCTGAAAGAAGCTAAAGAAGCTCAAGGCCCAGAGGGGAAGCTCCTCTGCAGCCTGGAGAGGAAGATCGCCAACATGGAGCTCCGACACCAACACAGAGAGAAAGAGCTGCAGCAGGTACAACAGGAGAAAAACGGATGATGTCGGCAGTTTGTGTGATCGTGACGTTAGGAAACAATCTGATTAGTCACCTGATAAGTCAGACAGCTGCTGTCATTTGTAAGTGACACCGTCCATCCGGCAGGTGATTGGCAGCTCATGGTTGGAGGTGGACCAGCAGTCTCAGGTGGATCACTGGAGGCGTGTGGCTCAGGACAGGAGCAGAGAGTTGGAGGGCTTCCGCCTGGAGCTGGACGCCATTCTGGACATCCTGAGACAGCTCCAAAGACAGGGGGTGGTCCTCCCGACTCCTGAGCCCATCCCCTCAGCCCCCCTCGCCCACTGGATGTAATACACACACACACACACACACCTAATACCCCCTCAGGAGGACGCCACCTGCTGTCAATGTTTAAATTATTGTAGATGAAGGTGTAAAATAAATATTTTGGTTAACTGTTTGATTCTTCATTAGAGTTCAAACTAGAAGACAAGGTCTTCACGATGGACAAAGAGATCACATGACTTTATTTGAATATTTGTGTCTTTAACTTGACTGGATCAGAGGATCAGTCTGCTCCCAAACATCTGCTGTTGGTCTCATTCCTGCATCTCATATTGAGGTGTTTATGGCGCCCCCTGCTGTGGAGGGAAGAGTGAGCTGCTTCGTTGTTTGATGGCTCTCCATTTAAATTGGAAGTGTAGAACGTTCGAGCGTTGAACAAACTTCTGACCACAGACACATAAAACTTCAGTGTCTTCATTATTACTAATTACTACTAGCTACTCGCTAAAATCATGAAAAACCAAAGTGATAAAATGGTCGAGTTAAACTGTACACAACACCAGTCGGGAATTATGTGTGTGTGACACACACAAAAACAGTTGCGATGGCCGGGAATCGAACCCGGGTCAACTGCTTGGAAGGCAGCTATGCTCACCACTATACCACCATCGCGATGTAAAAGATACGGGGAGAAAATATCCCGGGGAAAGTAGTGGAACCGAAGAGACAATTGGATTATAAATTGTAGTAGGCTCTACCAGAGAACTCTACTCTACAGATTTATTTTGAACTCGTGTATCTGACATGGAAGTGTCCGCAGCCGCTGTGAACATGCGGAGAGCACATCTGTCTTCACTCATCCGCCCGTTTGTGAAGCGGTGAAACCCAGTGGACGAACGAAAGGTTGCTTCTCTCACATTCGAATTCATGGAAACGAAATGTACGTCTACTGTTTATCTGGACAGAGCGGGACTTTTTCTCCTAACCATCGAGCCAACGACCACTTCTGCTGCGCCCGCATACGACAGATATCCGTATCGCGAGACTGTTCGTGTTCTCACGTGATTTGGGTGGCGGCGTGTCGATGCAGGAATCGAATTACATTCATATCTGCTTAATTAAAGATGTCCGACGTATACATTACTTTTTTCATTTGTTATAAATGATTTCTGTATGTCCTTCATGTTTGGTTATTTATGCTTGGGTACTGGTTATTCCTGAATTTGTCTGACTGTGTAGATGTATAGACCGACAGATAGGAAACTTATTGCTTTATTTAATTGCACATTCTCTGCTCAAAGTATGTATATATCAACAAATAATGAATATACAATAAAAACAATACATATTGTAACAGAACATGCATGTTATGGTCCCTTTTTTTATTTCTGACCACTACCCACATTAACCTTTATATTTACCTGTTTATCTACAACAGTGTCAGTGTCTGAAGACGGGCTGAGGAAGAAGCCAGAACCCGTGAAGCTCTGATGGCGGAGCAGTGTTCTGTCACTTATCCTTGTCCTTGTGTGACTGGACTTCCTGTGGGGTGGATCCATGCAGCAGCAGGAGCCCACACAGAGTGATAGAGATGCCCACCCACCATAGAAATGCTTGGGTCTCTCCAAATATGGCCCGTCCCAGTGTGGCCTGAACACAAAAAGAGTCAAATGAGATGAGCTCTGACTTTCACTAAAAGTCACTAAACCCGTTTCTTCCTGTGAATGTCTCACTGAGGAGATGAAGTTTGCGGCAGTGGTTGTGACTGTGGCTCTGGCTGAGGAGGAGCTGTGGTGAAGAGCTTTGGAGAAGAACGTCCACATGACGGCATTGCAGATCAGCAGCAGGCCACCGCACAGGAGACGCAGGGGGACGTGGAGCTGCAGACAGGTGAAACATTGTTGGATTCAAGACAAAACATATCCCCTGAGGATGTTGTGTTCATGATCCTCATCAGTTTATGCAATACTTCGAACTCCAGTTTTGTGTTTTGAATTTACAATCTATGTGGTTGGGAAAAAAAGTACAGGAAGAAAGTTTTACTGTACACTGTAATATACTGTGACATTCAAAAGCATTTCAAATCGGTGCGAAATGAATGATAATTAGACACCAGTTTTATTAAAACCATGCCAAAGGACTTGAGCACAAGTGAACTGTATAGTATACCTTTTAATACGGCCATCACATAACCCCATAGAAAACCACTAAAAGGCTATTTTGCTTTAGACACTTCTACTCTGTCGGTGTAGAAAGTGATTTGCTACATTTTAAGAGAAAATGTTCCTATGCCGCTGTATCTCAGGTCTCACCATGCCACAAGCCGCGTCTGCTCCGTATGTTCCGGTCCAGCTCAGCCCGGACTCACACACCTGACGTAGGTAGACTGAGCCCAGAGACAGCTTGGCGGACGAGGAGGCGACGGCACCAAAAAAACCCGCCAACAACGCGTAGAAACTCCCAGAAATCATGGTGGACGATGCTGAAACTCATTTCAGTGACAGGAGAAGTGACTGTACGTTTATTTGCTGTTTACAATCAAATCTGTTTATTTCTTCTTCGTCGTCAGTGTCGTCGTCTTCATTTCTTCTTCTTGGGATTAAACGGCAGGCTGCATCGACGGTGGCATATAGCGCCCTCTGGAGTCTGGAGCTACATGACTTCTACAATCACCAGGTTGCCGTTCTCTGAACAGACCCACCAACAGCACAGTGTACTTCCACCACACTCCCAACATTCTTGTTCTGAAAGATACACAATTTAGAACATCTTTCACGTATGTTAAAAACGTAAGAGGGTAATTATCAAAGACTGTCTAAACAAATTAAACGATTAAATATACTATGCTGTTAAATATACTCCCTCCTTTGATCTGACGTCTAAACTGTTTACTTGGTGAGCTTTTTCTGAATCGTTTGCTGGAATTTAATAAAAATAAAAGTTTTGTCATTTCTGCCATCACAGTAGCGTCTGACGTCATGTGACGCGACGGACGCATGTAAATGACGTAATTTATTTTAGCCACTCGCGTATAAGTGGAGAACCGTATTTGGTCTACATTTTATTTGCGTATTTGTGTTTTTCTGATTCGGAATGAATAAGAACAGCGCCAGGGGAGTGTCGTGGGTGAAACCGGAGGAACCGAGCTTTCTGAAGAAGTTTAAAAATGATGTTGGTTACAAAGAAGGACCGAATGTTGACACAAAGGTATGTGGATGTATGCGGCTAATAATCGGAGCTAGCTAGCATGCATCCCTTTTGCTGGTTTAAATTTAAAAGCAGCACTCTGGAACATTACGTGACCATGTGAACTACTTATCCTGGATTAACCGAGGAATATGTTTTAACATGGGTGTCTACTAAACGTCTCTTATTCATTCAGCGACAGGCCATGCCAACAATTGACGATGATAGCGGCAGTGATCGGGAGGATGAAGCTCCTCAGATTGTTGTTCTTAAAGATGGAGATCTGACTGCAGATGAAGTCAAAGATCTCAGTAAAGACAAGAAACGTGGCGGTGGCTCAGACAAAGGTGAGACACCGCAGCCGATCCAGTGTTCAAACCAAAAGTTTCACCACGACTGTTTGCCCTGTACCTCCATGTTATACTTCATTGTAAGAAGTGTGTTTTGATCAAATTCTTTTTTTTCTTCACAGACAACGAACCTCCTGCTGATGGTAAAATCCTCTTCAGGAAACCAGTGAAGCGCTCGTCCTCTGACAAGTTCCAGGGAATCACCGCCAGCTCCAGCAAGAAGAAGAAGGATGGAGGCGACAAGGAGAAAGAGGAGGAGAAGAAGAAGGAGGTGATGTCTGGAAAGCAAATAAAAAACAACAGCCTACTGTCATTTGGCGCAGATGAGGAAGAAGAGGATGATTAAAGGATAAAGGTGATTTATCCTTGAATGACGACGGACACCTTCAGGACGACTGAAAGGGATCGAGGTCATCCTCAGTCCTCAGCGCGTAGCATAACCTGATGCTGTTTTTTGTTAGTTTGTTTTTTTTAAGATGTAATGTGAGACTGTAAGTAATGTTGTTTTGTTTGCCTCTTAACCATAAAAGAGATTTTTAAGAACTCTACCAGTCACTTGAATATACTGTGAAAAAACAACCTGCAGAGATTTGAATCAGAGCTCCAGCACCTCTAGTTATACATTAAACACAACAGGTGATAGCTAAATAAGCTTATAAATACCTCAAATTGTGGCAACTGAAACCCGGGGGTTTCGCTCAGACACACTGGTCTGAAATCAGGTGGTTGTCAGAGGTTTGAAAAGTAAATGAGTGAAACCTCACACAGCAGCGTGTGTGACAGCAGAGTGAGGGGGTGAGTTAGGTTCCATTGTTAAAATTGACCGGCGCTCTAATACAGACGCACAATGTAGCACTTAAAACACTGTCAGCGACTGAACAGCGGATCCTTTTTTTAAAAAAAATGTTGAAAAAGATGTAAACAATAACATTGTTTACATGAAGCAATATGAGTTCAAATTATTTCTTATTTTTTTTACTTTTTCTTCCAGAGCCACGGTCCATAGGGAGAAAAAAAAATGCTAGCACAGAAAAAAACATAGAACTGAAGCTTTTTAATACGGTATAACTACAACACAAGAGTAACAGTCTGAGATGTTTCTTTCCACAGCAGTTGCACAATTGGTTTCAGTGGTTTCTGCTTGTGTTTTCTCACCTGTATGAGTCTGAATTAATTGGAGACTCCACCTAGCAGCCAGATTCAACACTTCTTTTCTTTGGAGAAAATAGTTGAGCCTGGAGCCACGTTTTAAAATGCATATCTTCATTCTCTTTCCTTTGTTTGCTTTTGCTGTCGTGTTATTTTTGGCCGTTGTTGTAGGCGCCTGCAGTCTGCTCATGGTTTAGTTGCTCTTTGAAACGGGTGTGACGTCCCTCAGCTGGAGCCAGTTTTGGTCCCTGGAGGTCGGTCAGTGCTCGGTTGGACTCCCTTGGACTCATGTTTTAGCACAAAACAGAACTGTGGTAGGTGCTGTCGCTGGTGTTAGCTCTCCCCCTGCCCTATAAAATAAGCCATCATAGTGTTTAACATCTGTGGTCGGCTGAGATTCTACTTTAAGAAGGGAAGATGATCGTTTGAAATCATTTGGGGCCGTCCAGATTTCCTGGGTGAAATCCACTGAGGACATTCATGGGAACAAATCATCTGTTCTCAAAGTGGCCACAAGCAGAGAGACGGAGATGAACCTCAGTCAGAGAGAATCCTACCGGAAGGTTCTGAGAGGGTTCTCACGTCACCGACAGCAGAGGAGCTGGAACACTGTAAATAAAGATGCTCTAACCAGGTTCATCCTCCAGACTTATTCTCACATTTAATTGTACATACATGTATTCAAATGTATACACATATCATATTGAACTCTTTGTTCATCAATTCAGTGTGTTTATTTCTTATATTTATTCCTGTGTGTGTGTATGTGTAACGTATGAACACAAGCATTTCCCAGCTAAATAAATTAATTTGAAAAAAATCTCTTGTTGTGTAGCAGTGACTGTTCTTACACAAGTAAGAACCTTCAGGAAGAGTCACAAAGGAGCAGGGTTGCAAAGCCGATAGAAGTCTATTTAAACGTCCTACGTAGAATGCAGGTTCAAGCTGGAAGTGTCACAGAATCTCCTTGTTGCCATGGTGACCTGGAACCCAGGCCACAGACAGGATGATCCAGCTGCCCGCGAGTTTATTGGAATAATGTTTTTCAAACACAGGCTGTTTCACAGTAAGATGGGCTGTCAGACCCTCCCGGTGGTTCAACTCCAAATACTCAACAGACTGGCTGCTATAACAGCTGAGGAATAACATCCTGTTGCTGGATGCTCACACGCTGTGTGTTTGTATCACCTGTTTGATGAAACCACTGCCAGCACATACTGTATTGCCTACAAGTAAAGTACTAGAACCCTGAGTACACAGGTAATGGGTTTGCCCCTCTCCACCTTTGGTACATGTTGATTTAAGAGGCCATGAGTGATGACACATGTCACATCACCATATAATCCCTCTGTATATGTCATTCGATCAATGTCTTGGCCAGTCGGATTCCAGTGAACAGTTCCCACTGAGCACTCGTGCTCACACGGGCATACGTGAGACGCTACAGCGATTTTTAAATTGTCAACTTATTTCACTGAATCGGTGACGACACGCGTCAACTTACGACTGTATGTAAATGCTACATATGTGTGTAATTTTATCATCATACTCTGTAGGTAAAACTTCTATATTGTGACCATTCTCATGTAAACATCAACTGTTTACTGCATGTCACCTTAGATTTATGTTACACATGTTACATATGTAACTAGTGCTTGTTTTCATTATTCATTCATCTCTTTTGCTTATAATACTCAGCTCTTCTTATCTGTTGTTTATTTTAAAGAGGAGCACAGTAATCACAGTAATCTTCTGCAGCAATGTAAAACATTTTATCCAGGTGCAACCGACAGAAGAGGGGTTTTTTTGTGCAGAGCCAGATGTTGGTTCTGTTCTTTGCCACATCCGCCTCAGGTCTCCACCTTCACATGCAGCGACACACAACAAACACAAACACCCCAATATTCAATATGCTTTTCATTCACCCATTCACCGAATGAACGCATGCGTGCATATTGTCTCTGTGCATGTCCTGACGTGCCCCTCACACTCACTCATATAAGCGGTTTTCCGCCCTCTTCCCTCAGATGCGATCGTTCATGGACCGCAACTGCAACAGGTGCAGTAGCAGGTACAGGTATGGGAGCGGGTGCAGTAACATGCAGTAACAGGTACAATTACAACTAAAGGTGCAGTAACTGCTACAGGTGAAGTGACACATGCAGGTACAGGAAAGGGAACAGGTGTAGGTAGGAACAGTTGCAGGTAAAACGGCTATCCACACACTGTTTCATGTCAAATGTATTTTGTTTAAAGTTATATTTTATACTATTTTAACTGCAATCCTCATCAAGGACTGTAGTATTCATGTTGATATAAATTTGCACTTCAGCTGATGTTTGACTTTGAGTCATCGTGGCCAAATGTGGATTTGATGATGCCGACACTTGGAAGGAAGCTGCAGCTGGACATGATGCATAAGTGCATCATACTCAACAGAAAACAGTCTGGCAGCAGAAGCAACCAGCGAATGTGTAGATGAATGTGAATTCTTCTCTTTCTCAGCGATGGGGATGCAGCTGAAGCCTGTGATGTGTTTGACCGCTGCACTGCTGACAGGTGTTTCTGCAGTAAACCACCAACACACACGTCATGACAAAGACTTGAGCACGTGTGTGAAAACCTTTTTTCTCTTCTCTCCAGTGTGTCGTGGATGTTCGACAGGAAAGGAGTTCATCACGACATTTCTGCCAAACTACGGAGGTGCTGAAAGGGACCACAGACTTCATGTGGTCGTCACTGCTCAGGACTCTGCAGCCAATGTTCACATTCAGGTAGATGAGAAAAAACTGAAGTTCAGATTGGATTCAGTGAGAAAAAAGTCCGGCTGAAAAAATGTAAATGGAACAGTAAATGGAGTCACACTTTCAAAGACAGAAATATAGTAGATGTATTTTGATACATACAAGAAGTAAATAATATGTATTGATTAATAAAATTGCAAATGCAGACAGTTTTGGAACAGAAGAGCATTTGGAGAACTGCAAATTAATTGAATTCATCAATGATTTTCGCCCCCCTTTTTCTGGTCTTTGTAGAGGCTCAGTCCACTGAGTCCTTTTATTTGATTTCATTTCATTTCATTTTATTGTCTTTTTTGTGAGGTGGGTGTTTGTCTGGTCTAGTCCTGTGCTGGGTCTGTGAGTGTTTCACAGAGGCTTATTGATGCAGGTGGCGTCAGTGGACTTCTCCAGGACTCTGAGCGTCTCTGCAGGTGAAAGCCGTTGGGTCTCTCTGCCGTGTGGCGCCGAGCTGCAGCAGCCGTTTGTCACTGAGAACTCCGCCGTTCGGATCTCCTCCAGCTCGGCGATCTCTGTGGTCTCCTTCAACCGGCGCTTTGCTACAGGAGACGGTTCGGTGGTTTCCCCGGCAGCGATGCTGGGGACAGACTACTTTGTGTTCACGCCCAAAGGAGGCATGAGGAGCATGGACAAACTCGTGGCGGTCGTCAACGGTCACAGCCACAACCTCATCACCATCGTCCCTCAGGCGGATGTGATGTTGCGGGGTGGGGTTCAGTGGAAACGAGGAAAAGCCGTGACCGTCGGCCTGGCGCCATACGCATCCTACCTGGTACGCAGTCAAACCACTCTGACTGGCACACGGGTTCGATCCCAGAACCCTGTGGCCGTCCTGGCAGGTCACCAGTGCCTCTCGATGGGCGGAAGGTGTGAACACATTTATGAGCAGCTTCCTCCGGTCAGCAGCTTGGGCACAGAGTACATGGTGCCCAGAGCCGGAGGCTGCTGGACCACGAACTGGGCCGTGATTGTAGCCGCTGAGGACAACACGGAGTTGAAGCTGCACAAAGGCCGACACACCCAAAAACAGCTGAGTACCATGTTGTTCGTGATCGCAGTCAAATACACACCTGGCGCTGCAGTCGTTAAATGTTTTTGTCTGGTGCCGACAGGAAGCTGTCGACAGCCGGGAGCGTCACGTGGCACAAACTGATCCAAAAAAATCCCCTGGTTGTCAGGAGCGACAAGAAAGTGATGGTGATGCTTGTTAGCAACAATCGGCCCAATGACCCTTTTCTCATAACGATGACCCCGACCTGTAAACTGGCCTCTGATTGGTCCGTGGAGACGGTGGGGGGTTTGTCCAGCACTGTGTCCCTTCTGTCAGAGAGGGAGGGGGCAAGCAGCGTGAGGGTGTGTGTGAAAGGAAAGTGTTTGACGCCTCGCTGGAGTAACTTCCTGTCGGACAACCAGTGGGTGTGGTCAAACGTAGCTGTGGGGAAACAGCAGAGTCATGTGACAGTGAAAGGTGACGCACGTACCGCTGTCTATGTCTACGGTGGGCAGCATCGCCATGGATACGGCACTGCTGGGATTTGCCATAAAGGTGAAACTTATGACTATTACTATTTTATTGCAGTATCTGTTTATTGTTTATTTATTTTGTTTATTTATTATGTTATTATATGATATTATGATATATAAATATTAATACAATATGTTATTTTACTTCAGTGTCACTTATTATTATTATTATTATTATTATTATTATTATTATTATTATTATTATTATTATTATTATTATTATTATTATTATTATTATTATTATTATTATTATTATTATTATTATTATTGTTATTATTCATTTTTTCATATCTTATTTTATTCTTTCACATGTTTTACATATTTGAACAAGAGAAGAAAACGGACTAAACACAAACTGATGTAAATTGTCTTATCCTTGTCATGCAGCTGTAGCTTGACTGTGCATATGTGTGTTTGTCGCAGGGGCCCCTCCTCCCCCACCGCCCATCGATCCCTGTGAAACGGTGAAATGCAGAGTGAAGGAACGATGTGTGAATGGAAAGTGTGTCCACACATCAACGGCGACTTGCCACGCCATCGGCGACCCCCACTACCTGACCTTTGATGGACGACCTTATGACTTCCAGGTCCGGAGAAAACAGTTTAACTCTGTGTCAGATGTGTTGTTCGTATACATTCTTATTCCCTTGTCTCGATTGTGTTTCCAGGGTTCCTGCACGTACATAATGGCAAAGGTGGTAAAGATGGCGCCCGGCCTTTCATCCTTCACCGTGACAACGAAGAACGACCACAGAGGAAATCGTCGTGTGTCGTTTGTGAGGACGGTGACCGTCAGCGTCCACCAGCAGACGCTCGTCATCGGCAAACACAGAGGACGAGTGCAGGTAACACACACAAAGCTGAGGGATTCTTCTGGAGTTAGACACACACACACACACACACACACACACACTGAATGAATTACTGGCCCTGTGTGGTGTTGAGTTTTGTGGCGTCACTGTTGTGTCCTCTCCAGGTGAACGGAGAACTTGAGTACCTGCCCATCAGCCTGTCAGGAGGTCAGATCTCCGTGGTGCAGAGCGGAACCTTCGCCGTCCTCACCACCGACTTCGGCCTGACGGTGAAATATGACTGGAACATGAGGTTGTACATCACAGTTCCATCCTCGTACTACGAACGCGTCGGAGGCCTCTGTGGGAACTACAACGGAGACACGACAGACGACCTGCCAGTGCAGAGGGGTGAGGAGAGGGAGGAGTAGGACACAGAAAACGGATGACGTCTCCACTCTTTGTCTCCATCTGATGAACGTCAAAAGTCTCAGTCCTGTGACCGTTTGCAACAATATGCACGAATGGATAGATGTTGGATGATGGATATTGCTGAGTCACTCTTGTGTGTCTTTCAGGTTCCAGCCTCTCAGCCGTGTTACAGATGATTCAGCCGTGGAAAGTGAAAGATTCGGATTTGTTCTGTCATGATAACTGCGCTGGACGCTGCCCGACGTGTTCGCCCGAGCAACAGACCTTCTTCCGGCAGCCAGGACACTGTGGTATCATGTCAAAAGCAGACGGGCCGTTTTCATCCTGTCACCAGACTGTCAATCCCACGCTGTACCTGGACAACTGCATCTACGACGTCTGTCTCAACAGAGGTGAACATAAAACTCTCTCACTGTTTCTGTCTGTTTCTGAATTACAACAGCGAATTATTAATTCATCATCGTCTACAAATTTCAGTAATCGCTGCAATGTTTCTGTGTGTTTCCAGGTGCTCGACAGATTCTCTGTGAAAACCTGAAGAGTTATGATGATGCATGTCGGGCAGAAGGAGTGAAGGTCGATCCTCAGTGGAGAATGATCGCCAACTGTCGTAAGTCACTGACAGGCATAATCCTTAGTGGTGTAATCACTTGTTTCAATGGAAAGTGGCATAGGACGGATTTGATATCTGGATACATAATAAATACTTCATTTGTCATCCAAAACGTGACATATTTTAAGGTTGATGAGAGAACAGACTTTCTGGGAGTCTGAGCTGTAGGTGTGCTGTCGGGAATCGAACCCCCGAAAGAAAAACAACTACTCCCCGTCGGGGAATCGAACCCCGGTCTTCCGCGTGACAGGCGGAGATACTGTCCACTATACTAACGAGGATGTACAACGGGCACAGTATTTTACATATATAATTTTCTCACCGTCTTTACGTCTATTGGTTTATTTTGGCGAATTTCGGACCGCTACTTCCGCCTTCCTCGCTCAGGCACACGTGACATACAAAACACGTTATACGATTTTGATTTTGATGTAATTGATTTAATTATCATCATTTTTATTTTTATCGTTTGTTACTATCCGATTATGATGATTTGTGACTTATTGGGGGCCAAGAATATTTGAGCTAACCGGCTCTAAACGGATTCCCATTCATTCTCTATGGTAGTCCGAACCCACTAGTGATGTAATATACTTTTGACCGCTTCAATTTGTGGCGCTGTTCAGCCGGAATAAACTGCCGAGGAAGAGTTCGCAGCAGTCGGGAGTGCACCAGTGTTCTGACGCTCTGGTAGAATGCGACTGTATTTTACTGTGTAGTAGCAACGTTTACATTATCATTTAAGTATGATATGAACTATTCTAACATTTCAAGCAGGCTAAGAACTAAAGGCCAGCAGGGAATAATTTCCCAGTGGAGATAAAGATGGATAAGTCCATCTTTTCACTGAAGTCACTGCCAAAACTTACTTTTATAGCTTAGCCCTCCTGTGATCCTCACTGTTGTATTGCTGCTTGTTTGCAGTTGATTTATTCTAGTTAATATTTCATGTCATTTCATATTATTAATATCACCCTGTTCTGAGTGTTCAGTTCAACTGCCTCTTGTGAGTTTCTTGTGATTAGAACTTAATGAATCGTGTTTCCTCTTTCATCTGTTTCTTGTCAAATCATTTCACACATCATTTCACATCATTTAACACTGGTATGAATGATGACCACATCTGTCTACTCCTCTCTCCACAGCCCTCCCCTGTCCGTCAGGGAGCCACTACGAGGCCTGTGGATCAGCCTGTCCGGCCTCCTGTGGGTCCCCTGACAGCGACAAGCACTGCAGAGCCCTTTGTGTGGAGGGCTGCCAGTGTGACGATGGCCTGGTGCTCAGTGAGGACAGGTCACACACACACACACACACACACACACACACACACACACACAGTCAGTAAACAGCAATCACATCTACCTTGTCACTCCATTCAGGTTTCAGACAAGTAAACCAGATTGTCACCTGGGTCCATCACATGTACATCTAATAAACTTATGTTGATTTTAGATGTGTTCCAAAGTCTACTTGTGGGTGTCAGTATCAGGGCAGATATCACCCATCAGGCACCAGGTTCTGGAGCGACAGCAGCTGTACCACCAGGTGTCAGTGCCTCAAAGGAAAGGTCCAGGTGTGGTGGTAGTTGCTCTTTGTTTTGTTTTATTTCGTCTCAATAGGACATCCACTTTTTCGAAACTCTCAAAACCCAGTTAGTAGTTCACTCGAAAATGCTCCACAGCCACCGAATCACTTCATATCTCAATTAAAGGTGACTGACGCTGAACCGACACAAATACTGTCAGTACTTCAAACACTGCCAATATAACGTAGGTCTGTATCTTTTAGTTTGACGTAAATATCTTTCACTGTGCAAACATTTAAAAAAAAACAGCTGCATCTCTTTACTGTAAATATTCTAATAGAAGCATCTCTCCGTATTTTTTAAAAAAGAAAACCAAAGATCTGTGTATTTCTTGAGCAGCGATGTTATAACCCAGGCTGACAAAAACAAAACCAGTAGTTTTAATTAGTCCACTTTCAACATTCTATCATGTTATTCATGATTTATCTTATTATTATTTTATTGTGAAGCAACTTGGGCTTGTTTGGATTGTATGATTAGATTAGATAAAATTATATTAGAACTTTATTAATTGATTTCAGGAAATTAAATTAGTAGGTTATGAAAACAATGAAGTATAAAATATAGAATCGTGGAAAGAGCAGCAGAACTATTGAGAGTGTGTATAATACACACAGTACCTACAGGTGCTGTAGAAACAGAACTAAACCTTTCTAAACTACTGCTTCTTTACAAAGTCTGCGGGATGTGACTGAATGTGTCCACAGATATTTTTGCCCACGTTGTGGAAATGGTAATGATACAAAACAACCCCTGAAACGGTGTTCAGACATCAGTGGCTCATCGATGTGATCTCTCTCTCTCTCTCTCTCTCTCTCTGTGTCAGTGTGCGTCCGTGTCCTGTAAGAAGAACGAACACTGTGCGTTGAAGGCCGGCATCCGGGACTGCTACCCAGCATCCTATGCGACATGCAAAGGCACCGGAGACCCACATTACCGAAGCTTTGATAAGCGCAAGTTTGACTTCCAGGGCACGTGCACCTACATCCTGGCTCAGCACGCCCAGGGACCGGACCTGGACCTGGTGCCATTCCAGGTGCTGGTCCAAAACGAGAACAGAGGACGCAACAAGGCCGTGTCCTACACCAAGTCCGTGTCTCTGACGGTGTTCGGTCACACCGTCAGTATGAGTCGGACCGGCCCTGGAAAGATACTGGTAGGTACCGAGGCCTTTGCAGCAACGGCGCAGGAGGATATTCTTCATATTTTGCTGAGTCTGAAATATTCAAGTTCATTCACATGTTTGCACGACCCCCAACCACCCACTCACACACACACACACACACACACACAGGTGGACAGCCAGTCGGTCAACCTGCCGTTCACCTCGGCGGACGGGAAACTCTCCTTGTTCCGTCAAGGCTTCTTTGCCTTTGTGACAACGACCTTCGGCCTGACGCTCAAGTTCAACTGGAACAGCCACGTCAGCCTGACGCTCCCCAGTTCATACACTGCTGCTACGTCTGGTAAGAGGTGTGTGTGTGTGTGTGTGTGTGTGTGTGTCTCATTGCCTCCTTTGAACAATTGCTTGTTGCTCTCTCTCTCTCTCTCATACACACGCACAGATAAATGAACAGTGCTTTTTGTGTGACTGGCTGCCCCCTGCAGGTTTGTGTGGAAACTACAATGGGAAAAGCGGCGATGACCTGCTGACCCCTGATGGAACGCCGGCCAAACACATCAGCGCCTTTGGGCACAGCTGGCAGGTGTGTGTGTGTGTGTGTGTGTGTGTGTGTGTGTGTGTGTGTGTGTGTGTGTGTGATGCTCAGAAACA
>CAAKHB010007926.1:40866-110866 GCA_901007665.1 Aeoliscus strigatus | reverse complement strand
TTCAAATACATCCAGTTTCCGTCAAATGTGTAAAAGTTGTACTGTGACGTATCAGCATGATGTTTTTGTGACATGAGGCCAAAGCGTGTCTTTTTGTGACATAAAACTGACTTTTTGCCACATAAGGGTTTAGTGGCATAAACAGACTTCCATACAGATGTTACAGATGAAACACAGTTTGACTTCTTTGTATGTGCAGTCAACTTCATCACAATACGGGACAGGAACATTTCTTTTACTAAAATGACATTTCACATGTGTAATGCAAATTTTTTTATTAGAACTGTTAACACACTGACAAACATCTGCTCACAGCTGACATAAGCTCACATTGAGCTAAATAACAAACAGAAGTGTCATCCAGAGACACAGCGTAATAAAGGTGATTGTTTGGAAGCTCCAGATTCTCTTTCAGGTCGCCATGATTCTGTGATGATGTCAGAAATGAAGTGTTTGTACTTTTAGCCCCTACCTCTGACCAGTTGGAGGTGGTACATCGACGTCACCCATGAGTCTCTGGCCCCTTATTACTGCTTTTTTCATTCGAGTGACCCGAGGAGAAAACACAGGTTTGGTTACTGCCGGGTTAAGGTCTGTGGACTTCGGCGCTGACTCATGTCGGCTCAGGAGCCGTGTCCAGTCCAACCAGGGGGTGTTTCAGAGCGGTATCATGGCGTGATTGCTAGGTTACCCAGAGGGCAGGTCACCTGCTGAGTCACTGTCATCAGAGTCCTTGACTGGGTCGACGTCCTGCACGTCCACCAGCGACGTGTCTGGTTGAACTTCCTCCTCGTCTGACTGCACCAGCGGCTCATCGCTCCCCTCGCTGGCCCCTTCCACGTCTTGAAGCCATGCCGCGTCCTGGTTGGACGGCTGGGCCTTCACAGGAGGGACCAGGTTCAGTGGGCTCCTCAGGGATTCGGAGGAGCAGGACTCCAGGTCTGGACCTTTGAGGGAGCAAGATCCGAGTTTTACCAAAGCTGAGTGGCAGCTGGATCAGTAACAAGCAGCTAAAAGACGCAGCGACACGCCTACGTGCTATTTAACGCAGTGAGTGACACACAAACTACAGATGTGGTGATGTAACCCCACAGTGATGGACACACAGACGTGGAGATAATTACCAGAGGTCAGAGACGATCCCGTGCTGACGTCATCAGCAGCGGAGTTGAGGAAATCGTCCAGAGCCTCCTGATCCGATATGTTAGTTACCGTCATCTGATCCAGAACATCTGAACTGGAGCCTGTCGGTACTACACACAGACGCACAAACATGTCACACAACCCTTAGTTGTCTTTTGTTTCAAAGGTCAGCGTTTGGTATCTGCACATTCTGGCTACATTTTGTGTCAGAAAAAGAGATTCATCAGCCACACCAGACAAGGACGTACGACTCTGCTGCAGGATCCCAGTCGCCCGGTACTGTTCCATGTCGTGGTTAAACGCTTCTCCGTAGACTTTCTGCCGTTCTCTCAGTTGGTGCTGCAGAGCCTGTTGTAGCTCTGCGACCTTCAGAGCGTGCTCAGCGTTCAGCTCCACTACGAGCAGGAAACACATCATCATCATCATCATCATCATCACACATATCTACAGTCACATGAGCTGAGAGTCGGCGTTGTGTCGTGCTCCAGCTGCAGCTCACCTTCCAGCGCCTCCAACTCCCTTCTGCAGAGAGATCGACATCAGATCAGTGCCGACAAAACACAATCAGACGAGTCATGTCTATTTGAACAGTGTCATGTTCCACAGTGAGGGAGAAGGAATGTACACACAAAAAGATGACGTGAACCTCTGGGATTGGTTGTAGTCCTCAGAGTTTTTCTTTGTGACTAAATCAGGCATGAGAAAATAAAAGGACAAATAACATGAAGCAAAACTCTTCAAACGTCCTTTGGCCTTCACGAAGAATGAGACAAAATAAGACAGTGAATGTTTTCATGGTGAAAAATGTCTCAAAATTTCATGTAACTTCATCGCATAGATTCTGTGAATTTAAGTACATGAACACAAACAAAAGAGTCATTTTCTATTGTTGTCGTGACTGGTTTGATGTGTACGAAGCCGGAATGAACTGATATCTGGAGATCTGAGCTCCAAACAGAGCACGTGTCCTCTGAACACGTCAGGATCAGAGCGGACAGATATTTGTCAGAAAAATACATCTATAATAAGTAAATACGTTCAGATACCTGCAAAATCTGCTTCAGTAGATTCTACCTCAACGTGACACAGAGCAGAAAGGACAAGTGACTATGAAGAGACGTGAGTCCAGACCTCTTCTTCTTCTTGTACACCTCCAGCTGGTTGACCTGCTCTTGTTTCTGCGTCTGTTGCTCACAGTGACAACAGAGCGTCTCCAGATACACCAGTCGACTCTCCATCTCCTCAAAGTCGCCTTCCAACTGAGCTGCAGACACAACACCAGCGTGTTTCATGGACAAAATACCACACTCAGACCATATTTGTTTTTTGTCCCAGTTAACGCACCAACAGAAAGTCCTTTCTAGCTCTGAGAGCAGCAGCTGGAGCTATCCAGGTCCAACCACGACTAAGTCAGAGGAAAGGTTTGAACCAGCTTAAAGCCGTTGACGGTGTTGCCCTTGCATTCGCTCAGGAGGTGTAGACGACTTCTTACCTATTCGAGCAGTGATGGCATCAAGTTCGCTGACAAACACCGGCAGGCCTTGTAACTCTTTCTGGAGCTGTGACAGAACCGTTCTTCGTCTCTCCCAGTGCGCCGAGAGCACCACCATGTCGCCATCCACAGCCTGACACACACACACACACACACAGGTGTGGAGGTAAGACGAGCAGCAGAGAAACACACACAACCCACACTAACAACTTCAATCTTTCACCAAACGCCACTTTTCTTGCTTAAAACTGCTTTCTGTGGTGGCTAGCAGCTAGTTAGCCCGCTGAGCAGGTGAATGGTGCAAAGGCATTCAATCGCAATTTCACTCCTTCAGAGATATTTGTGGAAAAAAACACACCTGAAGTATCCATAAACAAAAGTACAACCTTAAATCATCACGTACCTCTGCAGCCTGGGCATCATCTTTTATCTTTTTATGGAGCAGGAACCAGCTCTCCTCATACCTGCACAAACAGCTCTTATAGGAACATACAATCTCCATGTACATCTGTAAAGTGTGTGTGTGTGCGTACCTGCTGAGGATGTCCAGTCCAGCATTCAAAGGAGGAAGGCTGTCTTCGAACCTGAGGAACAAACCAGAAAGGATCTTCTCTAGTTATCTAACAGAGCTGTCAGAATCAAGGATCTTTGGCTGATTTACAGTCTTATTTCTCCTGTACATGCGCCTGTCCACTGGCTCCCTGAAACAACTGTACCTGAAAGACTGCAGCGCAGTAGAAAGCCCAACAGGCTGTTAACACTTGTAATACCTTGAAACGTGATTAGAGTGATATGACAGGGACGACTGAAGGTTGGAACAAATGAAGAGGCACCAAAGACTGGAGTCAGTCACTGGACGGGATCGGTCTCATGATCATGGAGCTTGGATATGAGCCTCAACAGTGTTTGGTACCAGACTGCTTCGACCCACGTTAGTAAGACATTGTTTTGCTCTCTCCTATTTTGGCACTAGACATCAGTGAAACAAAGCTTTGAATGAATTAACCCTTTTTGGAATCAACTGATGTGGTGTATACTTCTTCATTTGCAGGTCACTAACTGTCAGATTCCTGCTCACCTGGGCTTCTTCTTGCTTTTGGCTTCTTTTGATTTATCTCCAAGTGTCTTCAAGCTGCGGGAGAAGAGAATAAGAGGAAGGAAGTAGAACTAATGCCTGACACCAGAAAGGCTTTTGGTCAAGGAAATTATAAATGTATTGTTGATCAAGTATAACTGCTCAAATGTCACCAGCTACACACATTGTGTTGGAACATTTCCTGAAGTGGATTCGACATTCCTTGTGGATTTACTGGGTAAGACTCCAAACAAGCTGACTAAATACACAAAAATACAGCGACAAAATTCAACTTTGCTTTAGCAGAAGTGAAAATCGAAATTGGAATTCGTTGTCAAGTTCTGTCATGGATTGTTTTGTCATAGTTTCATCTTCCAGAGTCCATTAATTGCAGCTACTTGCTGCCCGGGTACCGACTATCACATGATGGTCAGCTGAGAGCAATGAGCGCCGACTAGCTAACGCTGTTGGTGGGTTAGCATTCGTTGGCGACTCATGCGAACTGTCGCTGCCGTGGAAACAGGTTCCATCACAAGAACCGACGTGACATTTCATACAAGGTCTTGACAGAACGTGCTCCTTTTACATGATGTCGTCATAGTGTCGGAGAGAACTAGTCAGAGGTGACGTCGGTGAACAGACCCACCCTGTCGTTAAATCCTGCTGGACCATGTGAAGTCTTTCTCGGAAGTTTTCAAACATGGTTCTTCTCTGTCTCTTGAGTTCCGAACCGGACTGTCTTGTCTAACCCCAAATGTCCATGAAGACATCCATGTCCTCCACTGAACGGTTCCGCAAACAATTTCTTCTTCTTTGATTTTTTATTACGGCAGCGAGCAGCATCCTAGTTGTTGCAGTACTGCCCCCTGTTGGTGTCATGCTGTCTCTTGTCGCTATGATAACACGGATCAAACTGCTTGAACACATGAATTCTGTGATTAGATTTAATGATTCAGAGGACCTGAGGAGGGCCAATGTTGGCCTGCAGGGCATCACGGCACTATGCCATAGACATACATACTGTATGTGCAGTGCAGTTCATACACGTGTACTTGCTGCCATCTGCTGAGTACACTGAAGCAGCAGCCCTGTACCATTGTGCTTCACTACCAACACATAGTGTAAAGGAGGATTCAAGGCTCTGATCAAATAACTTGTGAAAACAAAGACTTTATGACAAAAGTGTTGGTATTGAACAACAGCAGAGGCAGAAAGTGTCAGATGATGAATGAATGAGCTCGCGGTTAATTAATAAACCATTCAGAGGAGCCATGGAACACAATGACAGAGGTCGTTTCAGCTGGTTTGAAATACAGTAAACCTGTCATTGGCTGTAACATCCTCAGGTTACTTGATTGGGACACACACACACACACACACAGTGATGACAGCACATGCTACTACTACTACTACTACTACTACTACTACTACTACTACTACTACTAATAATAATAATAATAATAATAATAATAATAATAATAATAATAATAATAATAATAATAATAATAATAATAATAATAATAATAATAATAATAATCATGATAATACATCCACTGGACGGGTGAGAGAGAAAGAGAGACTGCTTTTAATCGTACAAACCAAATACAGAAACAAAAAGCGGAACAATATATTGATTATACAAATGATTACATTATAATTATAATTAATTAGAATTGGAATTAATGATAATAATACTGAACTACTTCTTCCAACTATTATATACATCAAGTGTTTATCTCTATGGATCGATGATGCTGTCTCTGTCTCACGCACACACACACACACACACACACACACACACACACACACACAGACGATAACAATACAAGAATCAGATTTGTCAGATTAATCTAATTTTCATTTATTGTCATTTCATTGTTCCTGTTATATAACACCAGAAAACATGTTGAATAATACCAGAATGATCCTTTAACTGTTTACTGACTTTGTGTGTGTGTGTGTGTGTGTCTGAATAGGGGATTATCATGAGAATGGTGTGTGTGAGTGCTGGAAGGTTTTTATACTTCATTCATGTCAGTGTGCTGCTTCTCTGCGTGCTCAGCTCAGCTCAGCTCAGCTCTCTTAGCTCATCTCTCTTTACCATCATCATCCTCACCATTCTCCTCCTCCTCTTCCTCCTCCTCTTCCTCCTCACCTCAGACCTACTCGGCTATTGGTTCATCTTTGGTGCTGAAACTGGAGAAAACATGGAAGACATCAGCACCTTTCTGTACTTTGCATACGGCAGCAACCTGTTGAAGGAGCGACTGCAGCTGAGGAACCCGTCAGCAATAGTACACTGTGTGGCCAAACTAAAGGTACCGTCCGTCTTTTGCCTCATAGTTACAATACCTTTGCTCTGTTTGTATAACAAGATATCAAATAAATATATGATTGAATGAGTTGGGAGTGGCTGTCATTGCTGTCTACATGGAAAAAAAACTCCTTTAACAAACTCAGAAACCTCAAGCGGATCCAAGATGGCCTCCTGCCTCAAACAGACAGCGAGAAAGAGATGGAGAGAGGCCGACAAACCTTCGACTGTGATATATGAAGGCATGAGTCATCAGTTTTGTTGCGATGTGTCTTTTACAGGACTATAAGCTTGTATTTGGGAACCATAAAGGCCTCGCCAGCGACCGGTGGCACGGGGGGGTGGCCAACATAGAGCGCAGTCCTGGGGATGAGGTGTGGGGAGTGGTGTGGAGGATGAGCACGTCGGATCTGGAGTCACTGGACAGGTGACGGCTTCTTTTGTGTTTTTACCCTTAAGCTGACGTCCAGCCTAACAGAGGTGTTTTCTTCTGTGTTCAGTCAGGAGAACGTGAAGTTAGGTGCTTACAGTCCCGTCGAGCTGTCGGTGAAGACCAAAGGCCAGGAGCTCAACTGTCGCACCTACATCATGAACAGCTGCGTGTATGCGCCGCCATCGCCGCAGTACCTGCAGGTGAGAGCGCTGCATTGGTGCAGCACCTTTGAATGTGAACCGGCTGCTTCTCAACAAACAGCTGCTCAGGTTCCAACATGGATTTCTCCCACAGTCATGTGAATAATATAATATTTCATGCTGTGATGAATCTAGAGCTAACTGTACACGTGAATCAAATCTAATCACAAACCTGATGTGAAAGGACTCAGGTCAGTGAAATCATCATCATCCATCATCTATTTACACTCAGCCCATGAAGGGTCTGGAAAAAGTATTAGTGTGCACTCTCATCACCTGAGCATGTAACCCTGCCCCCCGCTCCCCGACCATGAGCCCCCGGCCCTCACACCACACACACCGTCCGCATGCCACTCTGCGCTTCACAGTGCCTGCAGTTTGTCAGCCAAACGCTAGAATGTTCTCTGGTGCAGCAGAGTTCCAGATACAGGAGAACAACATGTGCAGAGAAACACATGGCTTTGTGTGTGTGTGTGTGTGTGTGTGTGTGTGTGCGTGCGTGTGCGTGCGTGTGTGTGTGTGTGTTTCACACCCTTTTCCTTCTGCTCTCATACTGTTTTCACACCGTTCTCCTGATTTTACACGACAGAGTCACTATGTTTGATGTCCGTTTGCAGGTGATTGTGATGGGAGCGGAACAGAACGACCTGCCGAGGGAGTACCAGGAGAAACTCAGAGCCATCGAGACAAACATGTATGTGGGTCCGTTACCGATGATGGCTGAGTTGGAGCGAGCCAGAAGAAGAGCCAAAGACGCATGAGGAAACAGCTGGATGACCTCTGAATTCTACCTTAACAAGTCCACCTTAAAGAATGTCCCTTCAGGTTGAGGAGACAGACTGTCACGAGTCAATCATTCACTGACATTAATTAAGAATAAACGTACAAACAGAACTCATCAGCACCAGAAGCTGGGGAAACATCCTGCTCCACTGAATCTGGAATTATTCTTGATTGTAAACTAAGAAAACAATAAAACAGTCCGATCTGAGCATCTGGGTTTTTACTAGCGTTGTCCCATTGGCGAATGATTCATTCGAAAAGAACGAATCCTACAGAAAAGATCCTTTCACAGTTCAGCTGAGTGTGGAAGTGAACTGCTGCGTCGACTGACAAGTCGACTGACACAAATCACCCTCTGAAAACTCGCACTGTACCATTTGGTAAATGAATCTTCTGAGTGGATTCTAACGATTCAGTACACTATGAACTGTTTTTGCCTGTCACAAGTTTCTACATTCCGTTGCCCTCGACCCAGGCCCCTCCCACACACACACGCACACACACACACACACTCTCTCTGTCTTTGGGGGGATTATCGCCCTCCTCCAGAGACATTTCCTGCTGACCAAACATGTCCCCTGGTGTCCCCCTGCTGCCAGGCAGGCTGCTCTGCACCTCAGAAACTCTCGCCTCACTCCGTTTGTTTTCCTGAGCAGAAATGGGTCAAAACCTTGGAAGGAGGACGAGATCTGAGGACGGAACGCGGTCCTGTCTGTGGGGAACCAGGAGAAACAGGAACGTCTGGACTCTGCAGCTGCAGCTCACAATCACAACATCAGTCCACGTCCAACAGAGAGGCAGATTCAATCAGTTTGTTTTTTCTGCATTTGTGATGCTGATTCTACAAAGCTGGTTTCAGGATCAACACATTCAGAGTTTTCACTAAAAAAGCCTCTGGATTCCGAGTTGTTTTGTTGAAAAAACTAAACAAAACAAAACTGACTCGAAAGCAGGAGCACACACGTTACCATGGAGATATATTCAGCGAACCTGATGGAGACAAGGCTGTGTATGAAATAAAAATAAAGATTTTTTTTCTTCACTACAGGCTTGAAAGAACAACTGACCATGAATTGGAGGAGATGGTATGACTAAATACTATGTGAATTCCTCGGTATTGACATGTAGATGTAGGGACTGTGACCCCACCCAACGGAACCGTCTCAAAGTGGAAAATAAAAGAACTTAAATATTTAGATTAAAAACAATAATGAACGATTAGACATGTTCACATCTGTGTTGACCTCCAGTGACTGTGGAAAAACATGGTCTCTTACGTCAGGTGGACTTGGAAACATTTAAATGGGACACAGCAGGAAACCACACATGGACATTACACAACCAGCTGCTTCTTTGTCTGAGTGACAACGAGCTGAGTCCTCCAGTTTCTATTAGACACAGTTCACAGGATTCATTCATTCATCGTCACATACATCTGGAACGGAGGTGTCCTCACACCTCCTGTCCTTACAACCTGTGTCCTTCAACCTTCTTTTTTATGTTCATTAAACACAAATCTATTCTAACCCTGTCTGATGGAGGATGCTGTGATTCATCCTCCTCAACAGTCCGACAGTGGAGAGTGAAACATCTTTGTACACAAAGTGTGTGCAATGAGACACAAACCACTCTGTGAACTGTGTTTAATAGAAACTATTGGAGGATTCAGCCCACTGTCACTTGGAGAAAGATGAAGCTGCTTGTGTAATGTTCCCTTGTGTGGTTTCCTGCTGTGTCCCACTGAGTCCACCTGACGTGAGAGACCGTGTTTTTCACAGTCACTGTGGGTCAAAAGGCGCCGAACTGAGGTCGTGATGACACGCGAGGATCTGAAGAATTCTTTCATGAGGTCTGAGAGCAAACTGACAAAACCTTCATGCAGTACATGAACAAAACTATAAATATATGTGTAACATTCCCCCTTGAGCAGGTCCTGAGTCAGCTGCAGTTATTCTGTTGTTTCTTTCATGCAGACGGAAGGAAACTCTGCTCCCGCTGTTTGATTCCAGTTAGGACAAATTCATCTTGACTGTCAAAAATGTCCCAGTGTGAGACGGCAGCACACAGAACCCAAAGCAAACATTTATGTCTAATTTAATTTACTTTTATTATAATGTATTTTATTTTATTTTATGAATAATTTCCCAAAATTCCCTTTACTGAGCCAGCACTGACATTACAAAGTGAATCAGCATGTTTACTATCAAAGTAAAGTAAGCACTGAACGAATGAAAAACCAAAAGCAGACGGAACTCTTCTCATTATCTGCAAACGAAATTTCATGTGGCTCTCGTGAAAAACAGAAATGCAGATTGAGCATTGGACAGACACGATCTGTGTCTCACGGCCAAATTTTTATCACACGCTGTAAAGTCCTGAGCACGGGCTGTAGATGCTGAAATGACCTTTGACCTTTGGCTGGTGCTTCTCATCTGTGAACTTTCCTCACTCGCTGCGCTCCAGTTTCTACACTAATGTCAACATTTCTGTCCAGGTGGTGACGTGCAGCGGACGGTTTGATCATCCGAGGCTACGCTATGCTAATGTTAGCGCTGGCGAGAGTCACATGCAACTGCAACAAATAAAGCAAAGCTCAGATGTGGTGAGAACCGATTCAGAACGTTAAAAATGAAATGGTCCATCACACTGAAGCATGAACATATATATATACAAACTCATGTTGTAAATTTGTATTTATTTACTTCTTGTGTTTGTCCACACTGTGATCCACGACACAGAGGCTCCTTCATTGTGGTTCGCAATAGGTGGTTCAGGGCCCCCCAGAGGTCCTTAAGGAAACAACAGAAGGAGATCATTTGTGTCTGTTTCTGAAGGTCTGTACCTTACATTTCACATATTTAACACTCCGGGGATGTGTAATGCAGCTGCACAGTGCTGTATATTCGATTCTTACTTTAACTTTGACATTTTCTGGCACAGTTCTGCCCTTGTACTCACCTCATGCAGTACTTTTCCATTCTCCCCACCATTTCATCAAAGGCTAATTTGATGGCAGCCCCATCCCATTCTCCTGACCCGAACCCTTTGATGAGACGGGTGTAACTGCCATCAAAGTCGCCTTAGATAAAATTGGCATAAATGCCAAATGTGGAGTGAATGGAAAATTACTGCATGAGGTGAACAGAAGGTTAGAACTGTGACAACCTTATTTTGATGTACATACCTATATTTTAGAAAAACGTTTAATTCTTATTTTTATTCATATGACGTCATATTATTCTGTAATTATGATTATGTTTTTTATTATTGTTAATGTCATTAATCTAAACTGCCCGTAAGTGTTTGTCCTGAATGAATGAATGAATGAATGAATGAATGAATGAATGAATGAATATTATTGTGGTTGTAATTATTATTATTATTACCATTATTACCATAATATTATGTTTATATTGCCATGGAAACGTTTGATAACGTTTATTTGAATAACAATAAAATCTAAAAAGTCAAAGTCCTGAGTCATGAAGTCCGTTAAACTGTGCCTCTGATTCACATGATTTTAATAATGTAATTGAACGTGTTTGTCTTTCAATCATTGGTGAACGGATGAATGATTCACTGTATTTATTCAGCTCCTTGTTGTGTAACCGCATTATCTGAGGCAACACTAAAAGGAAGGTTGTAAAAAGTCTGCTGCTTCAGTCCCCTTCAGGATGGGAACGACAGACGTCAGCAGGAGACAGGTGAGACAGACAAAGCTCATCTGGACGCGCACGGGCCCCGGGCCCCGCCCACCCGCTGCTCGCCTTGACAGACAACAGCTGATCGCAGTGTTTGTGTCACTCATCTCACTTCACTCGATCTCATCTCGCCACCGATGGACCGGACGTCCCACTGACGTGGAGGTGTGGTCCTGCGCAGTGACGCAATTAGAGCAGGACGTAAAACAAAATTAAGATTCCACAGACGTCAGTGCATTTGTGATTCTGCACAGATTTGAATCAGTGTTTGTCTCCCATCGATACTATTCTTCTCTCTCTTTCCAGCGTGCATAACAATAATATACAAAAATTGACAAGTATGCAAATTGTCTGATGACGTCATGTGCGTATGAAGGCGCCTTCAGGACAGCCAATAGCTCGAGGAGTTGGCAGCACGACTCCGTTATTTGCAGGTGAGTGTGTGAGCAGCGCGCACACAGCTGGAGACTGTCTGAAGACGCAGACATGGACAAAGATGGAAGACCCAGTTGGGACAATCCCATGCAGTTCGTTCTGGCCTGCGTGTCCTACGCGGTGGGACTAGGGAACGTGTGGAGGTTCCCCTACCTGTGCCAGATGCACGGGGGAGGTGAGTGGCCCTCAGCGGGTGTCTGTCCTCGGTGGGACTGTCCTCTGTGTCTGTGTCTGTCCACATGTCACCAGAATGCATTTGTATTCATTGTATTTGTTTATGTTTGTGTGTGTGAGAGTGAGTGCGTGCATGGATGGTCGTGTCTGTCATACATACACATACACTCATACATCAAAGACACGAGCGTCACCCTCTCCAGCAGCTCCGCCTGTTCTCACATCTCTTTTCTCTTTTCCTGAACATGTTAGTACTTATATTCTCCAAACGTTTCTGTTTTTCACTGGAGGATTATTCCATCATATTATACCATCATATTTTGGGATGAATAAAAGTATCTACCTGTATGTGTATGTGTGTGCGTGTGTGTGTGTGTGTGTGTGTATGCACTGATGTGCACATACATCTGTGTGTGGGTGAGTTCGACTATGTATGCATTGGATGTATGTATACGTAATACGACTGAATCTTGAATTATGTGTGTGTTGGGTGTGTGTCCGTAAATATCTGTGAACATGAGTGGGGGGAGCTGCATTCAGCACTTCCTGTTGCATCCTTTAAATGTATGAACGGTGCCATATAAATAGTTGTTATTGATTGATTGATAGGGTGATGTGTGCCTGTGTGTAGGTGCATTTGCACATGCATGTACGTGTGTATGCATGAATGTATGAGTGCATGTATGTGTGTGTTTGTGTGTGTATATTGCAGTTTCGCACAGGTTAAATGAACCGACATGTCAGGAGGATGAATCAAATAAACAAACATAGTTTATTTTACTGTTCCCTTGGAGAACCAGATCCTTCAGTGTATCACTGAACACGACACGACAGGGTCCAGGGACAGGACGATGGTGTAACAGGCTGGAGGTGTGTGTGTGTGTGTGTGTGTGTGTGTGATTACAGTGATGTTTGTGTGTGTGTTGTGTGTTCTTGGCCTTTGACTGGGTCATGTTATCAAAGCATGTTATCACAGATACAACAGGTCCACAGGAGCTGCACCCGTTCACACTCACCGTTCACACTTGGGTTCAGTGTGAACGCCCAGTGGTCAGCTCCGACCCGCTGGTGAAAGTATGTCGTACAGAATAATTCATGTTTTCATGAATGTGTTTCTATCCATGTGAAGGTCCAAACATCCTTATCAGGTGGATGTATTGTCAGTCAGATGATACAGAGTTGAAAGCCGTAAACCCTGATTGCAGGTCATAAACGAGGGTAGAAGGAAGGAGTGACTGCGTATGAATGAGTGGGTGTTCGCCTGCTGAAGCTCTGACACAGTGAGCTGAGGTGAGACGCAAACAAGAAAAACGTCCTTCGACAGATTTAACAGTGAACTTTACTTCATTCCATGACACATTCCAGAGGATTTATGACAGAAAATCCTTCTGTTTGTGTGTGAGTGAATGTTGACGGAGAAGAAGTGAAGTAAGGTAGTTGAACAGATGAAGGGTTCCATCTGGTCTGACGACGAGCAGGTTCCAGTTTGATCGGAAGTTAAACGGTGAATCGTCACGGTGTGGAACCCCTGAGTCATCAGAGAGTGAATGGATGAATGGATCACCGTGTGTGATCGAGTGTGAATGTGAGTGAACGTGTGGGAATCGATGTAAAAGTGTGAGAATGTGTGAATGTGTGAAAGTGAGTCACTAGTTTCAAATTTGTGTGAATGCATGTGAGTGGGTAAATGTGTCTGAATGTGAGTGAATAGATGTGAATGAGTGAATGGGTGTGACTGGTCGTGTATAAACCAGTGACAGTATGTGACAAAATGGGTGTGTATGTGAATGAGTGAATGGACGTGAATGGCACAAAGGGTGTGAATGAGTGAATGTGTGCGAACCAGTGTGAATGGACGGGGGTTGAGTTGGTGATTGAGTGAGACACAGCGGGTGTGAATGAGTGAGTCCTCCGTGTGCCGCCTCCGTTGACGTCCTGCCTTGTGATTGGCTGATCACAGATAGCGTTAGCAGGTGTACCTAGCGCCTGAGTGTTCCCTCGTCACGTGACAAAGAAGTGGCACCTCATCCGTGTATTGCCACGTGCTACAAGTATTAGCATGTTTTAGTGCAGCCACATGACTTTGTTATATTAGCTGATAGAAGATAAACCTCATAAAGGTTTTACAGGAAGATGATTCATCTGTTTATCAAACAGGATGTGAGCTGGGAATCGTTGTTAAAGCTCAGTTCGGGGTCGGCGGGTGGTGTGTGTATGTGTGTTTGGGGGGCGAGAACTCGCTGCTTGTTGTTCGTACATAACGTGAAACTCCGACTCTCAGCCCGACAGACACAGCTGAGTGGTTTTATCAGAAGTGTCAGAGGTCTGAACGGACCCGTTGCACCTCCACTCCTGTCGAGCAGTTGAAGTGATTCCAGCTCTGTCAGTGGAACATGATGGTTGTGGACAAACGTTCCGACCAGTCAGCTGCGCGATGGCGACGGGTACCCATGTGTGACATATACATACTGCAATGGAGCCGCTGCCGTGGAAACGACAGTGGTTGTTGACAGTGGACTGTTGCTAGATGTTGCAGGAGCATTCTGTTGCTGCAGGTTTCAAGTCGTTACATCTGGAATCTTTGGTCTGAACTGGGCTTAAGTTGATGTCAAGGAACATGTGTCTCTCACCTTCAGGGGGCTTCATGATCCCATACATCCTCATGCTGTTAGTGGAAGGCATTCCTCTGTTCTACATGGAGCTCGCCATCGGTCAGAAGATGCGTCAGGGCAGCATCGGGGCCTGGACAGCCATCAGCCCTTATTTGGGGGGCGTGGGTGAGTCCCTTCATCTCAACTGTCTTCTTGAGTACTGGACTTCACTCAAGCATGTATGATGACAATTTGACAGATTTGACTTTAACTTCACTACTTTGGAATGACAAATATCATACTTTTAACTCCACTAAATTCTTGTCGTTTTTATTTATCTGGGGGGAAACTTTCTTTGTTTCAACAACATAAAGAAAAGTGGGGAAAAAGCTTAAATAATTAGATGACTGTGAAAAACTGTACAGATAGTGTTCAAGCTATTAAGATAAATATTACGTAAATGGCAGAATAAAATACAAGTGTGAACATCTAAATTAACTCAATGAACAATAATACATAATAAAATACACAGACACTGAGTACAGGTACTTTTACTTTCACTTTACACAATGTACAGTAGACACATACACGTGATAGTAAATAACATGCATTCATCATATCACAAGGCCACACCCACATCACTTATACTGTACATACACATACACAATGGTTACTAGTTAAATCAATAAAACTCACAATACAAATACATGAAATTCAAACTGAAACACATTGATCCTAGTACCAAAGGAAGTAAATGGTTTCCAAGCAACAATAATAAGAGGAATATAACACACAAACCTGATCCATGAACAAATGTCGGTGATGGAGTCAGAGCAGACTTTTAACGCTTTGGTTTGAACCTTTGTCAGAGCCTGTGACAGATGCTGATGTGAGCATGCCAACTGGAATGTGTCCTGACCTCATCGATCTGTGGCTGTGATGCTTTTCTTTATGATCAGTGTGTTTGTGATGTGACTGTCTCCTTCAGGTCTGGCGAGTGTTGTGACTTCTCTGTATCTGTGTTTGTATTACAACATCATCAACGCCTGGAGCTTCTGGTACCTGTTTCACTCGTTTCAAGTGAGCTGCTACCAATAGATGACTGTGTGTGTGTGTGTGTGTGTGTGTGAGTGTTGGTCCTTGTTATGTAACTCTGACCCGTGTGTTTTCACAGTCCGTCCTGCCTTGGGCTGAGTGTCCTGTCAACACCAACCGGACCGGACTGGTAGAAGAGTGTGACAAAGCGACGCCCACCCAGTACTTCTTCTACAGGGAGACGCTGAACATCTCCTCCTCCATCCTGGAGGACGGCGGCGTTCACATGGGCCAGGCACTCTGTCTGCTGCTGGCCTGGATCATCACCTACTTGTTCATTGTCCGTGGAGTCAAATCCACTGGACGGGTGAGAGAGAAAGAGACACTGATTTTAAATGTACAAACCAAATACGGAAACAAAAAGAGGAATAATAATAATAATGATAGTACATATTATTGTTATTATTTTTATTAGTAGTAGTATCATATTAGTATAACGATATTAGTTATTTATTGATTAGTAAAATAATATATACAGCATATAGCATAGCACCTGTCATTGAAACATACAGCTCAAAGTGCTTGACAACAACAGAAATTGAAAAACTTTGAAAAATGGGTAAAGCAATGATTAAAACATATTAAAACAGAATAAAACCATACAGCTCTGAAAAAAGAATATAAAAAGAAAAAATAAGAAGTAATGTATATTTATGTAGATAAATGTACCTTCAAGTGGGATAGAAAAATCGATTTTTAGTCGTTTCACATCTTAACATTCAGTCAGTGGACAGAACATGAACGATGACTGACGATTGGACAGAACCCATTCTCTGAGAGTAAAACTGCTGTTTGACTTCACTTGCAGGTGGTTTACTTCACGGCCACATTCCCGTACGTCGTCCTCTTCATCTACCTGATCCGAGGCTTCACTCTGAACGGCGCCCTCAACGGGGTCAAATACATGTTCACTCCCAAGGTCACGTAGTGATACTACAACACCAGAAGCTTTGACGGCAGACACGCTGTTGACACATGAATAATATTTGATCATTGTGACTTGCAGATGAAGGAGCTGACCAACATTAACACGTGGATCAACGCAGCCACTCAGATCTTCTTCTCTCTGGGTTTGGGGTTCGGTTCTCTCATCGCGTTCGCCAGTTACAACCAGTACAACAACAACTTCCAGCACCAGGCCATCACCGTGTCCCTCATCAACAGCGGAACCTCCATCTTCGCCAGTATCATCACCTTCTCCATCTACGGCTTCAAGGCCACAGTGAACTACGAGAGCTGCCTGGAGAGGTGTGTGTGTGTGTGTGTGTGTGTGTGTGCACTGAGTCACATCCAGTTAGTAACAAGTGGGAATTCACAGAAACTAACAGGTCTTTATGAGAATGAACCTGGCATTTACAAAAATTGAAGTTTGGCCCTTAACAGGGATTTTAAATGTAGTATATAATATGTATATAGTTTAAATCTAGTTATTATAATAATATCTGAGCATCATCTTGGATAAAACCAGCAGATTTCACATGTGTCCATTTGAGAATAAGGAGGTTATGGAGGAGGTTATGGCTATTCCCCTTCTGCAACAAACTCTTTCTATATATAATGTTATGTAATGTAGTAGTCATATTTGAGTGTGGTAATGAGTCTAATAATATGTCATTAGTTCCGTTACTTTGAGAATGTCACTGAAATATATTCCCTCCTGTTTCACCGGGGAACTTGTGATGCTCTTTAATTTTGGTTTGAAGTTAGTAAGCGGTTTTCCTTTAGGACACGCGTGCTGCTGCTGAACGCGTTCAGCTTGGCAGAGGACACCATCAGCGCGGACAGCGTGTTCGAGTGGGTTCAGAGGCTGAACTCCACGTACCCGCAGCAGTTCGCTGAGATCGCCAATCAGCTGGAGATCTGTGACCTGGAGAGCGAACTGGACACGGTGTGGTTCTTATCAGCACGTCCGACACAGACACACAGTGAGATGGAGGGATGGACACCAGATATTGGTACCAGGAGGTGACATCATCATGGTGTCAGCAGCAGCTGCTGAATACATTTGTTTCGTCAAAGTCCTTTTGTGGCTTTTCAATTGGAAATAGAACAAACACAGCAAACAAACGGTCATTAATAGACTAGGAAGGTTTATTAGTTTCAGCAGAAGACAAATTCATGGTGATTTACAGCAGAAACTGAATGAAAGGAAAAGGAAAAGCAGCAGACGTTTAAAGGTCATTAAATCAAAACAAGAAATACTTTGCAGGGAAATTGTCTCCAGCCAAGAAAAGAAAAGAAAAGTTAAAGTTAATGAATAAGTGTGACGACTGTACAAGGTATTCAGTAATAATATAAACATATGAATCAAAACACAATAATAATAACAACAACAATAAAACATTAAATCCATTTAAAGTAATACAGCAAATCATTAAAAACAAGAATAGAGAAATTAAAACTGCTTAAGCAAAAGAAGAGAATAAAATACTGGAATAAAAGTTACAGTGCATTTCCATGATGTACACACATACACGTGTAAGAGATTGTACCTGATATAACTACAGCGCCAAACTGGTTAGATAAATAAAATAAATACAAATTTAAATACAGTTTAAATTTTAGTTAGCAATCTCAACAGAATAGACAATAGTGATCCTCTCTCATCCAACGAACAAATGTCATCTGATTTCTGTCAAATGTACATGAGCGAATGTCACGACCCACAATGCACCGTGAGTCATGACGGCTCCTTATCACCTGAGTTTGTGGAGGAAAAGTCAGCAAGAAGGTTGATAGGGAAAAGTGAGTTTGCGCTATAAACGCTGATACGAGCAACGTGTATGTGTGTGTGTGTGTGTGTTTCAGGCGGTGGAGGGGGTCGGACTCGCCTTCATCGTGTACAGCGAAGCCATAAAGAACATGCCGCTGTCCCAGCTGTGGTCCGTGCTGTACTTCCTCATGCTGCTGCTGCTGGGGATGGGCAGCATGCTGGGAAACATCACGGCCATCATCACGCCGCTGCGCGACTTCAAGTTCATGTCCTGCGTCAGTGACGAGCTGCTGAATGGTGAGTTGAAGCCGAAAGTGACGGAACCAGATCAAGCTGGAGACTGGATGTCCAACACAAAACAAAACATCTCCTCCCACCCAGTCATTTCTACAAACCAGCAGATGGCCGTGACCGTACATCAGTATGTACAGTATACAAACATGATATCATATACAACAGACACGTGCACAAACTGTATCGGTTTCTTCAACAAACAATCGTAGAAAAAGATGAGGGAGTGTCAGAATGGAAATTAGAAACTAGAAAATCCCTCGTTGAGCTATTTTAATGTGGGTTTGCCCCAAGCAGCATGCACAGGTTCTGATGGGAGAGGAGCTCGTCTGTGTTTAAGCGCCTGCAGAAACTTCCCCGGTCTGTCGTGCTGCTGAATTCCTTAATGGTTTCATTGTTTCTTATCTGGTTTATGTTTCACCTCACTCCCTGTTCTGTCCCTCTCTGACCTCCGAGGACATCCTGACTTCTCTGATAGCGAAACATTTCTGTAGAACATTTGACAACAAAGTAATGAAGATGAGCATTAAGGTGTATTTACAACAGGCACTTTCTGTGGCTTATTTTTTATTATTGATTCTTAGCTTTGGGGTGAAGCGGTAGTGCAGCTAACCACCAGCAAGAGGGTCTTTCTATCTGGAGTTTTCAAGCTCTCCCCGTGTCTGTGGGGGCTTCCCCCTTCTCCCAAAGCATGCCGAGGTTAATTGGTTTCTACCCAGGATGTGCATTTGGAACTGTCTCTGCCGTCCCTCGTTGTTACTTTTCTTGGGTTTCTTAGTTAGTTAGTGATTGTTTTATCTCATCTAACCATCTAATCCAATCCTTTGAACATTCCCTGGCAGTGTGAGCATCGCTGCTGTTAAACTCTGAATCATCTTCACTGTGTTTGTGATGAAGTGTGATGTCATGATACATCTGGGAAATCGCAGGTTTAGTGACAAACCCTGAGTTAGTTCATCCTGAACCCGAGTTTACCAATTCAGTTTCAAAGTGACAGAAATCAAACAGGTTTCATATTCAGAAACCTTGAATGTTCTTCCTCCTGTCAGGATGAACAAACTCGGGGTTTGTCACCTGAATTTGTGTCAGCTTCATGTCACACCACTGAGGACTCAGTCAGCTCTGTGCTTTGGATACGTACTGGTTACCCGTGACAACACAGAGCTCCTCAAATATCAGAATGAGTTGTCAGTCAATCTATGTTCTAGGAGCTGCAGAGGTCTGGTTGTAGGAGTGTTTGGAGTAAACGGTGGTTCATTATTTTATTAGTGACATTTGTGACAACAAACCAGGTGACATAGAACACAGACAAAGACGAAACTTACAAAATGACATAAAACGTGCAACAACATAGTATACAGAATGTGTCATAAAAATTAGATTAGCTGGGGGTGCGTGTGTGTGTGCTTGTATGAAAGAGACAGTATGGTGTTCATGTAATAATGTGATAATTAGGTATTAGATATTAAATGAATATGACTACCATTATATATTATGTAGTAACATGACATAATCCAGTGTAAGATCTGGTTCGCAAAATAATACGGGACATGTCCATATACACACATATACATATAGACACATATGTACACACATACAATCAAATATGAAATAACACAACACCTGATGCAGGAAATGTGACGAGAGTAAACTGTGTTTTTCTTGCAGGTTCAGTGTGTCTGTTCTGTCTGCTGCTTGGCCTCGGTTTCACCACCAGACCAGGGAATTACTGGTTCACCATGTTCAACGACTACGGAGCGACGTTCTCGCTGCTCTTCATCGTCCTCATCGAAGTCCTGACCATCAGTTACATCTATGGAATTCAAAGGTTTGTGTGTTTGTGTGTGTGTGGCCAACGAGTGTGATGCTCCGGAGGAAGATACCCAACGACGCTGTTGTTCCATCTTCTCATCATAGGTTTGAAAAAGACATCGAGGACATGCTGGGCCATCGGCCCAACTGGTACTGGAAGATCATGTGGACCGTCATTAGTCCCCTGGTCCTCATCTTCCTCGTCATCATGTACATCATCAACTACATCCAGGGGGGAACGCCCACCTACCAATCATGGAACAAGCAACTGGTAAAGCTTGTGTTTATCTCGGACTGTTGACTGACTTACTACTTACCTACTTATTTAGATTTAAATGAAACTAAAGAGGAAAGTCCCAAAAGATGTATGAAAGGAACTTTCATACATGTTTACATCTGACAGAAAAAAAGTCTATCTAGTAGTATATTCAGTGTTATGTGTATGTTCAGTGTTATATTTAAATGCATGTTTAGTATTATGGTGCAGAGAGAGAGAATCTGCTGAGGAGTGTTGTTATGAAAGAAGGTTCAAAGAGCATTAGGTCAGTGTGAACATTACACAACACAACACTCTCAGCACAGATAACAGGTAACCTGAGGTCATGGAAACACACACACACACACACACAGGTGAGGTGTCGATCATCAGTGAAATTATATATAAATTATGCCAAACGATCTGATAGCAGCTGTAACAGATCTGGGCATACGTGTTCAAAGAACAAGTAGGAGAAGGATGGAGAGATGAATGAGATGACAGTGTCTGCTCTGTGGTTCCAGGGAAAGTCGGTGGTGCTGGAGTATCCCGTGTTAGGTCAAGTGTTCATCGCGCTGCTTCTGGTCTCGTCCATCAGCTGCGTCCCGCTCACCGCTCTGTACGTGTACTGCAGGAAAAGGAAAGATGGCCGACGCCAGAGGTCACGCAGTGCCAGTACAGAGTCTACTTAGTGTCCACACCGTCCGCCCGCCTACATGGACACATCAGCGTGTTGTCAGCTGATAACACAGAGACTGTCCATCTTTTCTCTTCACCTCCACTTCCTGCTCCTCCTGCAGGATGTCAGTGACTCATCACAGACATCAGTGATAAACAGTGAAGGTTCTTTTTTACGTGCACACTTTAGAACAGGGGCGTCAAACTCCACATAGAACACCATGTGATCTGCTGTGGACCAGTGAGATAACAGGACAGTATATATAGGACAGTGTTTCCCTTTAAATGCATCAAAGTACATTCTGAAAATGTTTTCAAGTAATTACTGAGTATTTATTATTTATCATCATTCTACAACTGATTGTACAACAAAACTGCTCCTGTTGGTGTAATAAAAAGTAGTGAAAAATAATTAGTCCCAACCCTGATACAGGCGGTACCAGGTACAAGGGATGCTGAGTGTACATGGGTTAAATGAAGAAACCGCTCTAAATAGTCAACAAAAACTGGGTTGCATTAACAAAAAGAACTCCAGTACAAATTAACTTGTTGTGTTACCAAAATAACAAACTAAAAGCAGCTACAAAGGACAGAGGCACACTAATTTATTAGACAATCAAACAAAAGCTGACCTAACTACTCGGGTTTGAGGAAAGTAGGTGGTTGGCAGAGCACCCTCTTCCTGGTGTTTGTACTGTAGCGTGACTATGATCTGTGTGTAGCAGTATGGACAGAGGTCTCTGTCTAACCTGGACTACCCAGGACTGGGCATACACTGTACATACACAACTACAACCAAATACAACACACAGGGGGATGGGACCGGACCGGTAACTGGGGTGACGAGCAGCTGATGAGATGATTGATCCCTGGTGTATCTGCAGATAGACAATGAGGGGAAAGGGAAGTCCAGGGCTTGGCACCACCCAGGGAAACAGAAACTGTGCACAGGTTGTGTTTTTGAGGGTTAAGTTTATTATTCAACAACTACAGTGCTCTCAATCAATCCGAAATGTTAATGAACCTCAAACCTGAATATTTAAGAAAGTAAAAGTGAGTTTTTTTCATTCTTAGGAGAATATCTATGTGTGCACAATTATTGGGCAACTATTAGTGTGTCTATAGAGGGTAAATAAAACATAAAAACTATGCAAGAAATATTTTTTACAAATAAAATAAAATACAATAAAATAAAAATAAAAAATTAAATTTCAATGCAATGGAATAGGACATATTGAGAAGAAAAATAGTATGTAACACAAAACAACCTATGAAACACTCTGGTATAATACTCTGGTATTGGACTTCCCCTTTACAATATTAACAAGAAAAACATGTGCAAGTTGTAATCAGTTTATCATTTACACGTGTGTTACAACTTACAGCAGCTCTACAGAGTACAAAACATTTAGTAACAGGAGGAAACAAGTATAGGACAAATTTAGGATTTAGGACTATTTTACTTCATTTCACTTCATGATTAAAACAACTCGTCCAGATGATTTTAAATGTGCAAACATGTCCATATGTGTGCAGTCAGCATCAATCTGAACCTGAAAAATGGCATGTGATGTTTTCTATGTAACTTTTGCTATTTGCAAAATGAATGCGTATGTTTGACACCCCTGCTCTAGAGCCACATGTCCATAAGCTGTAAGAGATTCCATGTATTTCTGTTGCATAACTGCCACATTATCAGTGTAGATAGACATTGACAGTAAATTCTCTTGTTTTTCGGTACGAGACAAACGTATAGCCGGTCATGGTTTGATGAATGTACAGTATGTAGACATGTGTGTTATGAAATGTTTTTTTTTTCATGCTCTGTGTTTGAATGTCTATGCATATTATCAGTGTTGATTACCAATGGGATTCCAATAAGTTCAGCTCCACTGTGCCTGCTTCTCTCTTACACATTTTTAACTAGGAGAGAAGATGTAAATAATAATCAGTGTTGAACACCATCATACAGTTTTAATGCTGTGAAACGCACAAGTGTGACACCACCATGTTTAAAGATAGAGACTCATCTACTCACTCACATGTATATTGTTATAGTGTAGTCATCAGGTACACATATGTATTTTTGTGTGTGTGTGCTCTTTGATAGAAGGTTGTACAAATTCCTGCATACCAAGTGTTTTTGATAACTTCTTTTATATATTTTATAATCTGCTGTCAAACGTGATTTACATATAAAACAAAAACATGACTTTAACACTAAAATCAGAACTGAGCTGACTGGAAATATGGAAGAATGTGTAAATACTGTAGATATGTATGTCTTTGGACTGTCTACTGCTAGAGATATTATCAACTGTGTTATCCATGAAAGTATTAAAATCAGCACCCATGAATAGATATGCATTTTAAATTCACTTTTCCACCTCGATGGAAAGAATCAAAGAATTGTCCATGTCCATAAATGTTGACAATGATGGAGTTAATATGATAAATTAAAACAGGTCTGGTAACAAAGGCCTTTGTTGTATTTTGTGCACAATAAACCTGTACACTTTAAACAAAGAGTTTATTGCAAAATATGTTGTACAATATACAAACCAAATAGTTAGAAGCTACAATTTCTCATTATAGTAAATAATAAAATATAATCAATAATCAGAAATGATTTGGGCGTTTAATTTAATTACGTGGAAAAGTTAGTAGTTGCCTAATAAAATGAAAATGAAATAAAGGAGTCACTGTGGACAGGAGCATATACAGTATGTTTGTGGACAGGGGACACAGGGGCAGGAAGTCCCGCCTCCGCTGGGCGGATGTGACGTCAGGTTGCCAGTCAGGACTTGTGTTCTGTAGAACTTGTGTAAACCAGTGCGGTGACCGTGTCCATAATGAGACTCCGCAGTCGTGTTTCAGAGAACGGAGGGTAATTTCTTCATCGAAAATCAACGGCAGCCGTAGAGCCAGTGTACAGAAGAAGAAGAGGAGGAAGAGGAAGAAGAAGCCCGAGCAACACACGAAGGGGAAGCCGCTGGTTCGCACTGCGCATGCGCCGCTGCGGCTCCGAGCTCCAGCAGCATCCGTGTGGCCCGGTGATGAAGACGCCGGAGTCGGTGTACATCAGCCGGTCTTACTGCCGTTCCCCCGGGTGGACGTGGACTCATGAGGCGGCGCTAGGCCGGAAGTCCAGCTGGAGGTGGGTGATCGATGAAACGGATCGATTTATCGACGATTTCATTTGACAATGCCGCTAACAACCGCAGACAACCATGTCCGCTCGCATGTCCAGCAAGCTGTGTCATCTATGTTCGACATGTCCACACGTACTGCCGCTATCTACTTTTACTGACAATATATACATTAGATGATGGTATTCACATGTACTGATTGTATTCTGACTCAAGGCATCCACGTGCATGATGGTATTAACGTTTACTGACCGATCCACGTGTACTGATTGTATTTGTGTGTACCGATGGTGTTCACGTGCACATGTACTGATAGTACTGATTTCAGCGCCGTCTGCCAATGTAAAAACATGTGACTTTAAAAACTTCATATGGTTTGACTTCATCCCAGGACAGAACAATGGACCCCAGTTCACACGAGTCATAGTGTCATTGGTGCAAGATGAGTACGGACCGACCCAAGCGGAACGTCATCAAGAAAACCTACGTACGTGCTTTTATTCCTGCGAGACATGAACCTGCACCGTGTCTGAACAACTGGGATCCATTGTGTGTGTGTGTGTGTGTGTGTGTGTGTCTGCAGGACATCAGTGATGGAATGCCGTGGTGTGAAGAACGTCTGGTCCGCAAAGTTCTCTTCCTCTCACTCAGGGAATTCCGGGACACACATCGTGCCAAACACAAGCGCGCACACCCGCTCGCGCGCGCACGCGCAACCACCCGCCCGTCGGACAAGGCACGCGGTCGCAGCACGGCGCAGCGGCGTCAACCGCCACTCGGACGGAGAGCTTCACGCGGACCACAGGACGCACCAGCACCGACGAAGACGACCCCCACCTCCAGAAAAACTCCCATTCCCCGACACCTTCGGCGCCGCAAGGCGCAGAAAAGAAACGCACCCCACGGCTCACACACGCTGACCAACGCACTCGCCCCGTCGGACGCATGCAGAAGAGAAGCTGCGCAGCACGCACGCACACCAGGAGCGACACACACCTTCCAGAGGAATGCCGCTGCCGCACAAACCAGAATGCTGCGCTCACACACAACACAAAGTCCTGGAACGCTCCAGCGCTCCACGTACGTCAGAGCTGCACCGCACACACACACCGCACAGCAGAGAGACCCGCGTGGGAACCTGCAGGCGCTGCTGAACGCCGCCGCCGCCGCCCCCCCGGCCCGGAACCTCAGGTCACGGACCCGCCGGAGCCTGAGCGGTCAGTACCGCTGCTAATGCTAATGCTAATGGTCCTGATCGGTCACTGGCACATTGTGATGATCTCACAAAGGTCTTCATGGAACCAGATGTGACATTAGATAAGAAATGTTCAGATGATGATGATCCAGACTTCACGTGAGTTTGTTTGTTTGTTAGGTATTATTTATTAGTCTGTGGTCTGTTCCAGAGAGCAGGTTTAGGGTTCGTTAATCCTGAAACGAGGACAAACTTCTGATAATTCAAACATATGAAGCTTCAAAGAAGTTTGTACTGATTTCTATCAGTTGATGTGAAGATGGAATTGAAACCTCCTGGTTCTGGTGAGTGTTTGTTAGTCATCTTTATTTACATAGCTCATTTTAAAAGACCCAAAGGTTTACAAATGTGCTCTGCAATATCTAGACTGTGGGAACTGGTGTGAATGAGGAGGATGATGGAGAGGTAGGCTGGTTCTGTTGGAGCCTCAGCAGCAGCTCGTCACTGCTCCAGTTGGGGTTCATTGTCGCTGTGATTCTTGGACGGAGCAGATGTTCTTCATGCAGGTCCTCTTCCTCTTCCTCTGCAGCTTCGTTGGTGAACGGCAGCACCCAGGGTCCACCACCCCCCTTGGGGTGTCCCAGCTGGAGCTGGTCGTCACAGAGACGTTCGCAGCAGCGGCGGCCGGCTGACATCCTCTGTGCTGGGGACGAGCTCGCCGACAAGAGGTTAGTGTGTGTGTGTACTGTATATTTTTCTCAGAGGTATTTAGATTCCAAAATGAAAATATATGGTTATTCTATAGTTCAAATATACATATTTATTTCAAAATAAAAGTCTGATGTTGATACGGTGATTATTGGTTTTACTGTTCTGACAAGTTGTGGTGGAATTCAAACTGTTTCCTCACCATGACCAATGTGTGTGTTTTTGTGTGGAACACACACACGTATGCATTCACACACACACGCAGGCCAAGGCTGCAGGCGCAGAGGAAGTTTGCCCAGTCCCCCCCCAGCTCTCCAGGTCCACTGGTAGTGATGACATCAGCGCGATGTGATCCCAGCCACGACCTCGCTGTCGTCACCTGCCTGAGCCGCCATCGACCCAAGACTGAAGACTTTCTGTCTTTTCTCTGCCTGAGAGGTAAACGTCAGGAACAGGAAGTGATCCATCGTATATTACATCTATGAGAATTTGTTTTCTTCTGTCAACCTCAGGTTCGGCAGCGTTGCCTAGCAACATGTCCTTCTTAGCCGGTGAGCAAGAAAAGAGACGCCGTGCCAAGCGACGGCTCACTTCTTGCCGCTCCACCAACCGGAGAGCAGCACGTGCACGTGAGGGGCGGAGCATGAGTATCTTCAGTAAAACAGCAGGTGATCATCTAATTACCTGCCTCCACCCGTGTTCCTGCCGGAATTCATGGATTCTCTCGCCACTCTGTGTTTCTCCGTGTGTGTGTGTCTGCGTCTAAAGTGCAGCGAGACTCTGAGTCGCCGGCAGGGGGGTCGCGAGGGACGTCGGGCAACTCGTCCCACCCTCTGACCGCCCGAACGCAGAGGAGGCGAGACAGGGAGGTCAGAGGAGACCGGAGGAGGAGGAGGAGGAGGAGAGAGGAGACGGAGGAGAAGTGGAGGGAAGGAGAGAGGAAACATCACCTGAGACCTCGTCAGCTGCCGCTGCAGGTGAAGAGGACGAAGAAGGTTTGTACACTGTCGCCTCCCTACGAGCCCGTGTGCTTTTAGTAGTGGGGGGGGTCCCTGGTTTGATGGCTGGTGCCTCCACAGGTCTGATGATCATCTGATGATGAGCAGGAGCCTGAAGCAGCACCTGAATGTGACGTTTTCAAGCAAATGTTCCATTCATCGTCAGTGTTATCGACTAAATATATTGAGGCTGAAAAATATTAAATTAAAATAAAAAAATGTGTTTCTTTTATTATTTGTTATTTCATATATTCATATAATTTTAATCATTGTTATCATTAATATTATTAGGGTTAGGGCTAACCCAAACCCTTGATACAATAATAATAATAATAATAATAATAATAACAATAATACATTATTATTATTTTATGTGTTTGTATATATATTCTGTTTATTTATTGTGGTTTCAGTTTTGTACACAAAAGTAGTTATACTTCTCGTCAAATAGAATTATTATGACTATTATTGTTGATTATTTAGCTGTTTTGCTTATTTTCAGATTTGTTGTAAACCGATGTTCTGTGTTCCAGGCTGCTGCCGTCTCCAGACTCACTGATCACAGAACCTTTGCCAAGTCGCTCTTAAAGCAGAGGAGTCGAGTCAGCAGCAGGCAAACCACAGGGCTGAACCACACATGCACGTCCAGAGGTCATCGCCGAAGGAGAGCCCAGGACACCCCCAGCAGCAAACGCCTCCCCCAGCACAGAAACCACCAGCTGCCTCTCAACCAGTGTGACCAGTCTCAACACACCAGCAGCCACAAGTTCTTCACAAGTCTACAGAACTCAGGAAAATATCCAGGCGAGACTCCAGCTCAACGGCAGTCGAGCGCAAGCGAGAACCTTGGGGCCGTGAGGTCGTCCAGGAGGAAAAGAGGCCTCCCACCAGAGACAAGCCCCACCCCAAAGAATCCATTTTCTTCCCACAGCAACCGGACGGTGTGCCGGACGCTGCGATGCAGTGGAGTCACCGTGGAAACAGACACTGTTGAGGCCCGAGAGAAGGAGGCAGAAAGCCCAGAATGTGTTTTAGTGGAGTGTCTGAGCCACGTGGGTCCGACCATCGGGGGTCAGGTGGGTCCGACCATCGGGGGTCAGGTGAAAGAACTGGGCTGCAGCCACGTAGGTGAGATGAGACTGGTAAAAAGCCGGTTTGTTTCTGGGGAAAAACAGCAAAAGTTGAGTGTGGTGAGCATCACCACTCTGGAGTCATATGAGGAGAAAGAGAAGTTCCGACGCGACCTCAGCCCGGTTCTGTGCAGACACCTGAGAGGAAACCAACTCCGGAGGAATCCCACCGCTCCGTCTTCCGCCCGGAAGCCTCTCAGCCGGATGGTTTCCAGGACTAGAGCTGCGAGAGTCTCCGTTCTTCCTAGAGCTGCTGCCAACTCAGTGAAACCTTCCTCTGCAGCGCCCGACCACGGACGGACCAAAGCGGCCACAGGCAGGTTTTCTTTAGCGTCCGGTGGCGGTTCTCTCCGTTGTTCCCAATGTCCTGCAGGAGACCGTTCCGGTGCAGGTGTGGAATCGGCCGTGGACCACTCCGTCAGTTCCAAGGGCTCTACAGGATATTTTAGCAGGATCCAGTCTTCTACCTCAGCCACTAAGACCAGGACCAGCCCGAGAATCCTCCTCAAGCGCTGACGGCACAGCGTCATTCACAGATCAGCAGTCATGAAGATGGTTGACGGAGAAGATGTAAATGATTTCAGACAAAGAACCTTTGGGGTGTGGTGTGGTGACGATGTTTCGTGTGGTTTTGTTGGTTTGTTAGTTCATGTTTTTATAAACAAGAGGTTGTGAACAAGATTTGCTGGTTTCGGATGCTGATAAGTTTTTTTTCTTACACCTGAACCTACGTATCCAACGTGGAAGCAGCTGCTCAAAAGAACAATGTCCCAGGAACTTAGATTCTGCAGGAACCATTCACTCAGACGCTCAGTTCAACCAAAGACAACTGGACTTGTTCGGCTGTTCATCCACACGACTTCCACACGTCCAGTCCATCGAGTCAGCGTTCCAGTTGTATCGGACGCATGAGTCCATGTTTCACGTTCCAGTCCACGTTCTTTGAGTCACACTCTGTCCAGCGGTAATGACACAGAAGAAACCTGGTGGATGAGACAAGGAACGTCTCAGGTCCAGTCGTCTTTGACACACTGGATGTCAGTTGTTTTTAGGAACCAGCCAAAGTGCGTTCAGAGGGATCACACTCTTCTTCTAGTGGGACAAAGTCAAGTAGATTCTGTGCAAAGTGCACATGAAGAAACCCGGTGCTTGGTTTGATGTTATTTTACCTCTCAGCTCAGCTGATACTGTCGTGTTCTCACTGGATCTGTTTGGCTCTTGGTGACAAAAAGACAAAGGATTGGAGCGGTGATGGCAGTGATGCACTGATTTGTTGTTGTGACACAGTTGTAGAAAGGTTGTTTGATAAAGTGAATAACAATAAAATACACTTGAAGACTGTCTGACATTATGTTAGATGTTTTTTTTTCCTTATGTGGAAACAAAGGTTGTTCAGGTCCAATGGGGCAACAGTGAAATAGGACTATTTTACAGCACTATTTTAATTTTTTAAATTTAAAGCAGCAGTGCTAAAAGTACATTTTAAATTTCCAAGAATTTCAATCGGTGTCCTATAAAGGGTTAATTCTGTTTACTACCATATACATTTTTTCAGGTCATTTTAATGTTGAGATGCCTTGAGATGATCCAACGATTTGATACTTGTTCAGGTTCGTTCTCCTGCCAGACGGTTTGTGAGTGAGTGGCACGAGGCTGCTAAGAAAAGGTGACCAACAAACACATGTGTTCACTAACCTCAGGAATAACAGTCCATGACAACACACCTCTGTTCAACAATAGCAGGCATAAAGTCTTACAATCAATAAAGAACAACCAAAGAATGGAACTGACGCTTCAATAAAACAATAAGAAATCTGAGCATCCTAAACAAGAAGATCAAGGCTGTGCAAAGTGCAGCGCTCATCCTCGTCACCATCTGCCCCATCTTTGCTGCCTGTCTCATCTGCATCCTATCTGATCTGAATGTTGTAAAATCAGAATCATTCACAAAACACACAAGTGTTCAGGAGTGTTGTGGCTCCATCTAGTTGTTTCCGTGAGCACAGGAACGCAAACAGGCACAGCAGGGAAAACCTCAGTCAAAAAACATTCTTTAAATTTTAAATATTTATACAATTTAAAATAGATATTAATATTTGTATGGAGGGGGGGTGCTTATGTGAAAACAACAGGATATGAGAGGAGAAGGTATCGCTGTGACTAAATATTCACTACTTTTGTTAGGTTCTTATTTGAAGGTGTGAATTACCCTGTACTGGTATAAATATGTAGGCACCATATACCAGGGATACTGTGCAACTGTCTTAATGTGTAAAATGCAAATAAACATTAACATTTTTAAAAATATTTTGTATTAGCACCCCAGAAGACCATATGAACTATTTACATATTTGTAATAGTTATCGGCCAGACCATTCCAATGTATCAGCATGTCAGGTATTGGGGAGAAGATCCTCAGTCGTGTGTCTTTTAATAGCGTGAACGGTCTCAGTGCAGCTCAACTCAGAGGAATAAACCTGCACTGCCATGTCTCAGTGACCTGACAGCGTCGAGTCATTCAGAATGAGAACACTGACACTGCAGCAGATTCTCAGCACGCGACATCACAAAGCACCTACGAGAGTGCACAAGTGAAAGAACGCACACAACTGACCCATTCATCATCATGTGACTGAAGCAGAAGATAATACACGTGACGGCCGACTGGTGAATGAATCCAAACCCCTCCTTTTATTACTCACAGCTGGACACGTGACGCTGAGCAGCGATTCACATGTGGAGTCATGTGACCACCCACATCCAACCGTTCGGCAGGTGTCTGAGGACCTGCGGCTGAACGAAGCAGCTCCTCTGAGCCGCTGTCAGACGACGGCCCCGCACGCCGCAGGCGGAGCAGCAATAACGCACACACGGACAAGCACATTGGCAGCGACACAGACGTACAGAACATAAACCCAACACACTGTGTTTCATGTACAAGCTCTTCTGTGATGGCGTCACAGCGGCTCTTCCTAATTTGATCCCAAGAAACGGACAAACATGCGAACCTCCATCAGGTCCTCCAGTTCTCAGTGTTCAGTAAGTCCGACGGTCCCGTGTGGACAGCAGCAGGTCTGTGTACTCAGTCTCTCTCCTGTCGTACACAAGGCCGCCCCGCTGACCCCGCCTCTCCTCCCACACACACACGCACGCACACACACTCCCCAGCACCCTTTGTGTCAGTAGAGACTCCAGGCTGGATGATGCTGGGGGTGAAGTGATGGAGAGGTAGAGGATGAGGTGGTGAGCTCGCTGGGGCCAAGCTGCTTTCCACACACACACATTCAGTCCAGCTTCTCCTTCTGGACCAGTCGAGGAGCATCGACAAAGTCACGCCCGTTGAAGAGGATGAGGCCGCCCGTCACCACGCTGGCTGTTCCCCAGAACAGGACGTACGCCAGCGTCTCCGTCCACGTGTCCCCTGAGGAGGAAGGACAACACGTCAGGGAGGAATCCTGCTGCTGGCCGTTCACTCATACATCCACAGAAGTCATTTGACAGATTTTCCTACATTCACTTCATCAAACAAACTAAACAGCCTCCTGTTATTTATCTTATCTATCAGAGTCACGTCACACATTGCTCCTCTGCGCTCTAGACATTTCACATTCATTACACACAGATCAAGGCTGATCATTTCCATTGATCCACGATCTCAAACCCACCGAAATGATGTCTCCCATTAAAATGTGACCTATCAAACATTGGACATCACATATTCATGATAAATCTCTAATAAAACATGTTCATTTAGTGAAAATACACTGTCAAATAAAGTGTCTTGTTGGGACCATTATGGTCATGTAATGACACCCCCCCCCCCGGTGTGTCTCACCGGCCATCAGCAGGCAGATGATGCACATGGAGAACGCCACCACCATGATGATCGGCAGCTGTGGAGGGAGAGGAGCCGTCAGTGCACGTGAAGGAGCCCGGACAAACCCACCTGGCGGAAGCGCTCTTACCGTCAGGAACTTCCAGTCTTTGGGGTCACGCAGGGGAGTGGTCCAGTCAGCCTCGTCCACAGCGTAGTTCCCCAGGAACAGGTCGATGGAGTCCTGCACTCAGACCATGGGTCTCTGAGCATCTCTGAGCTTGTGTTTGTGTGTGAAGATCATGTGCTAACATTGTTCTCAGCCACCATGTCGGTGGAGAACTCACCTGTCTGAATCCATCAGAGAAGTTGTTCTTGTAGTATCGGATCATGGAGTTCCAGCCGTCCATCACCAGCCCCCACTGAGTTCTCTTCCCTGTCCTGAAAGTAAATCACAATACAACCACAGGGAACCACAAAGAAAGAGTCACGTTTGACCTTTACAATCGTCACAATACGTCCCTCTGACCTTTGACCCTCTGTCCTCACCCCCTCTGTCCTCACCCCCTCTGTCCTCACCCCCTCTGCCCTCACCCCCTCTGCCCTCACCACCCGGTCGTTGTGTTCAGTCTGTGTGTTTGCTGGATGACATCTGACCTGGTGAAGTCCGTCTTCAGGGCCCCGGTGCCAGCGTACTGCTTGGCGCAGGCGTCTGCGTTATCTGCCCACGCTACAGGGAGGGAGGGAGGGAGGGACAGATTACACCAGTGCTAGGAATAAGTAAGACTGTCAGAGCTCACCGTTCTTGTACATCTTCTCAAAGTCAGCCTGCTCCTCAATGTGCTGGTTGGAGTGGAGGACGCCCAGCTTCTGCAAACAAACGGACAGAGAGAACGTCGCTCATGTGACGAACACGACCTGCTGGGAGGGAAACGGCTGATGTGACTAGATGATAAAAAGTCTAATTCTTAGACGTCTGCTGTCAGGAGAACATTTTTATGACATTTCAACAAAATGTTCCATGAAATGTGTTGGTATTTCATAACGCACTGATTGTGTCACTACATTTGTTTTAAATTCAGATTTCAGTTTTAAGTGGATGTTTTTCTTCCATGTAAATATGAAAGATGGTATTGATGGTCCATTGATGATAAATCAATCACACTAAACAAACGTGCAGCAATGGTCCAGTTATTTAATTTCTCCGTCCGTCTCTCGTGTGGTCATCGTACCCGTAGCTGCGACTGCAGTGAGCGTCGGGCCAGCAGACTCTGGATCACGTTGGTACGGTCCAAACAGTCCATGCAGTTGCTCCGAAACATCCCGTCCTGGTTCACCAGCACCTTCCCGTCTGCGTCCACCAGAAAGTACCTGCAGCCACATCCACGTCACTGGTGCTGCTGAGGGTCAGAGGGGAACTCAAAATAAAGGACTCACCCAAATTCATCCTGCAGCTCCGCCACCATGTCCAGTAAGATGTGCAGGCGGTGCCACCTCATGCGACTGCACTCCTTGTGGAAGTCGAAGGCGATGTACCTGCAGGAAACCAGAGGTTAGGAAGCCAGAGGAAGCAGAAACACGTCAGCAGTGACCCGCTCTAGTCGTCAGTACTTGATGGTGCCGTTTCCCAAACCGTTCACCATCTTGTCAAAGGCCTGCTCCAGCGGCTTCTCCGAACCCTTTTGGTTGATCTGAGAATAGAGGAAAATCCATCAACGAGAGTTCTTTAGTAAATCACCCGTAAGCATCTTGATTCATATCGAGTGTGACTCTTTAGTGACACACTGTGATTACACCCGCTTCGAGTCATTAAGATCAGTGTCCATCTCACCAGGTTCAGAATGACTTGTCTCCCGTAAAGAATAATCTGGGAGTCAAAGTGTCTCTGGAGTCCGTCCAGCTAGAAGGAGAGGACGAGATGAGCAGAGCTGCCAGGTGTCTGCTGTTTGGAGTGTGTGAGGACGGCTTACGTGGTTCACTGATTTGCTGATCTGCGGTTTGGGTTTGTACTTCAGATTGGGTCTCTGAGACCAGTAGAACGGGATGGAGCCTCGAGTCTGAAAGCACAGGTGACACATCCAGGTGCTCAAGCTCCAAAACGTCAACTGTGACACTGACGGTACGTTCTGCAGACAATCATCTCTAACTGGACTTTAACAGAAATCCACCCCCCGGTTCTGGTTCTGGCTCTCTGGTTACAGATTTGTTTCCCGCCCCCCCGTAGCCTCTCTGCTCACCTGAACAAATGAAGCCTTGGCACTGTTGTACTGGATAATCTGCTCTGTCTCCACGTAGTTTGCTGCGTGACCCTCTGAATCGATGCCTGTGAGGAGGAAACAGCACAAACTAAGAGTCACACAGAGCTTTCATTCCCAGCGTCTGTCCGAAGATACGAGGACCAGCAGAGATGAACCACGGAAACAGGACTAGGAATAAAGGACGACTGGATGAGGACGAGTGAAAGGGGGCTCACTTGGAAATGTGACAGAGAAGGAATCCAAAAGGGCAGCAGATACAGGCTACAAGCCCAAATGGAAATGCAAAGAAGAGCTGAGTGGTGCTGGAACCGTGCAGGGGAAAAGGTCTTTACAGGAACAAGGAACAGGGTAAGGCATCATGTGGAAGGAATACAATCAGGACAAGATGAGCGTTACCTCGGACGTAGTAGCGGACTCCAGCTCTGAAGCAGCTCCTCCTGGAGATGATACTCCAGTCAAAGACTTTCCCATTGACGCAGCTGGACTTCATGATGATAACTGACAGTGTGTGTGTTAAGGACACACACACAGACAAATCATGACTGTGCTCGGGAGGACACGAAGCACTGAGGAGGGACATGACTGATAGTGGAGAAGCTGCTATGACAAAGTCAAACAATAATTCATCTCTGCTCTCAGACTATCACCTTCACTTCACCAATGTCCAGTGTTGATTCTCAATGCAGGTCCAATCAGTGTATGTATGTATGTATGTATGTATGTGTGTGTGTGTGTGTGTGTGTGTGTATATATATATATATATATATATATTTTTTTAATTTTTATTTCGCTCCTTCTTTTAGCTCCTTTTAATTCCATGTATATTTGCCACTGATTTTTGTATCTAGATGCCGGTACAAAAACATATCAATGTGTGTTGTTCTGTGTATAAGTATGCATGCGGTGAATGAATCTTATCTGTTTGCATCTGGTATTTTTCATAAAGCACCGATCAGCCAATGAGGACTCATGTACTGATCAGAGGTGTTGTGATGCAGAGTGTCGCTCAGACAACATGAAGGATACAGCCGTGGACGACCGGATACACAAACTTGTGTAACTGTAAAAAAACAACAACACAGTTTTAGTTGAGTCTGCAGAAAACAACTCCTCCATCACACAGACCAGACATGTTCCCAGTATCGGTGTCTCACTGCATGGTATTTCACGTACTACTACAAGGTATCAACACTCTAACAAACCAAACAGTTGTGTGTGTACGAGTCATTGAAATGGAACAAAAGACCTAACCGCTACTCCAGAGCGCCCCGAAAGACGGGGGGATCCATTTTTCTATCACAACTACACATGATGAACAACCTGCGATGTAGGAGGACGCGTCGACTTACCTCTGGCTGAGCCATGAACTCCCTCAACAAGTATCCATTCCACACAAAACGCTGATCTGCCTACAAGACAAAACCTTCCGTCATCATGGTAATGAACATGCACGATTAAAAACACGATTAAAGAAGAACATATGAAACAGATGGCAGATAATACACGGTTAAACCGAGTGTGAAAGGGGTTCATCAGTGCAGGAGGAGAGGAATAAAGAGCGATTGTACCCGTTCCAGAAGACTCATCTCCTGGAACTCAGGGCTGGTGTTGGCCAGACGCTGCAACGTGTGCGTCAGATCGTAGTCTGTTGCAAAGTAGAAGCCGTCTGTGTGAAGCACATTGTTGATCATGGACAGGAATGACTTGTTGTCCTGCATCTGAAACCAGACACAAACCCAACATGTCAGTTGGGTCATTTTCGCCGACATGAGGGCTGAAAGACGAGCTAGAGAAGATTCAGGAAGTGGGTGAGAGGAGCAGTAGGGAACCCAACAGGTTACAGGAACATCTGAGATCTCTGTCCTAATAACTAAACTAAGACCATCTGAGAGGCTAATAACTCATAAAAACTAATAGAATAACTAATACAAATCTGTTTTTGCAGACTGAAATCAACACGTTTTCCACTGTTTGCCATCATGTAAATCTAATGTTAACTATGTCTGACTGGTACCTGAATCATCATTATCAGCAGGAAAAGATCTGCGTCTCTACCTGGTTGTCTGTCAGGTGCAGGATTGTCTTCTTATAGGAGATGATGTCAAAATCCAGAGCCTTCCAAACAGCGTGACCCAGCAGGTCTCCCACCTTCTTCTTCTTTGTGATGACGATCAGATATAAACCTGTACAAACGCCTCCATCAGCTTCAGCTCTCTGGCAGGTAGTGGTTGCTATAGTAACATGCTGAACCTACCTGCCACCAAACGTATGGTCCCCATGAGTCCACATATCGGCCGCGTCTCCGCTGACACAGGGATCTCCCTCCTCACTGAGGATGGCAGCAGGATCAGAACAACAGAGGGAGCAGAAGAGATCTATGAGACGCCTTGAAACTACTGATACACATCTGTAGCCAATTATGAACATCTGTGACTACTGGTACACATCTTTATCCAATGATAAACATATGTAACTACTGATACACATCTGTAACTACTGACACACATCTGCAACCTTTGCTAAATGTCTGTAACCACCGATGAACGTGTGTAACTATGATACACCTCTACAAGACAGCAGAGAACGTGCTTCTGTCCTTGTGTCACCCTCAGTTGTGCTCAGGTCACCTGTGAGCGTCATCTCGGTGGACACCCGGTCAATGGCCAGGACGTCCACACAGCCGTCATCGCAGGCCTCAATGTAAAACTTCTCCGGTGTGGTGCGCCTGTAGGGACACAGACAAGTTGGATCATAACTGACTGACAGCACATCCACCACTTATATCACCACACAGGAATAGTGTCACTATATTTAGTGGACATAAGTAAAATATCCATCTCCAGGTAAAAGTAACATTCATATTTTGTCGACAAACGTATCTGTGGATATACTACTAATGTTGAAATAGAGAAATACCTATAGAAATAACAACTTAATTGATCAAATGTAGAAGTATCTTAATAAAATACAAGTCACGTTCAAACGTTAAATATTAGAAATACCTTTGAAAATAACTTTCATGTTCAAATACAGAAATGCCTGAACGTAACATTACAAACAGCCAAATACAGAATATCTGTGGATATTGAAAAAAAATAGGCTATATATGTAACAGTAAGTGATAAAGCTACGTTGGCAGTTATTTACCGATTAAACGGGTACTTGTTCTTCAGACACCTAGCGTCATTAAATACCTTACGAACAGTTTAAATGTCATAGATGTTTTCCACACACTCCCTGCGGTTAAAGCCAACTGGGTTGGAATTGTTAACATGAAGAAAAGTGGTTAATAATGAGTGAACTTCGTCTTCATTCAAATGAGACGTTAGTTGCAGGAACAGTAACACGACGCCAACAGTTAGCTTAGCTGCGTGCTAGCTGCTGTTTAACTGTTCGCGCCGTTAATGTGGACACTAGTCGCTTGTACACACAATCGATAAACACACGGAAGGTTCACACATTGTCTCTTGGCACTTACAGGTTAAAACTCTCATAGGTGCTCGCCATCTTTCCAGTTTTGACCTCCGTGACGTGTCCGCGTCAACGTCACCTACGACTTCTTCCGTCAACAGCCTGTGTGGAAAAAGCACTCAGCTATCGAATCCGCTAGAGGGCGCTGCAATCCGGAAACACACTCGTTTCCATATTCCCCTGTGGTTGTTTTGTTATTAAGCCTTTAAAGGTTTCCGAATACGAAAAAATTGAATAAACTCATAAACCCTGTCTACCACCGTCTGCACCTTTGATTAAAAAAAACATTAGAAAGCATATGTCATCGACTGAGCTCTGCTCCGGTTCGCTAGTCGGCACTATTTGTATAGTGTACGTATTAGTTGCCAGTCGCCGATAAATAAAACGTCGAAGAAGACATAGCAGTAGCAACAGAAGAAGAAGACGAAGAAGAAAATCACGTAGGTGCACATGTGGTCAGCTTGCCGAGAAGCTCACTAGAGAAGAGACAGAAAACTCCAGCAGCCAGCTTCAATTTAACACGCTGCACCTTTTAACATGAGGCCAGGTAAGGATTCTACGCCTGAATACACAGTTGCACTGTATTTGTAGGCGTTTTAGCCGTTTACTGTGAACTTTAGCGTGTTTTTACGTTAGGCCTCCACCATGATGCACCTAGAGTCTTTGCTTACACACTGAAAAATCAATATGTGGAAAACACTTATGAACACATTACGTTATTATGCAGGTGATATTGGCACTAAATTATTCCTTTAATAGTGGAAATTAAACAGCGTTGACATTCGGTTGGAACACGTTCGAACCAGCAGACCTCAAAATAATCAGCGAGACGAACGTTAGCCGCCAACTGAACAAAAGACATTATTTAAAGTGTTAAGATTTACAGGGAACAATAAAATTTCTTAAAACTTTCATTTTCAAAATTGCGAACTTCAAAATCGCGACCAGGCTAGCTTAGCATAGGCTAGCTTTGGTCGAGAACGGAAGCACGTGTGTCGTTTTAACAGTCGGTAACGTGGTTCTGTGTTTTAACGGCACTTGGATATATTGATAACAAAAATAACTGAATACCCGATCAGCTGTATAGATCAGTGTTTCTTTGTTTTCTCCATTGAATCAGCTTAGTCTGAATATAAGACAGTTATTTGACTTTCTCAGATAAACCGTGTTGAAAGTAATTCCGTCGTTAGTGGCGAAGATGTGTATTGTGCAATAAATGTTCTTCTAAAACTTAACACATGGAACTAACTTCCTGATGTCACAGGGTGCATACATCACTTTTGGACGGTGATACTTTTGTGAACCGAATTCTGGGTTAATGTATTCTGAGGAGCCTCTCACAGATCTTTTTACAGTATTATGTAGTATATTACCATCCATTTGCATCTCATCAGATTTCAAGACTTGTAGATGTTGGGTCTAAGCCCAAATAACGATCTAGACCTATGAGGGACGTAGTGCTCCTTACTACTGATGGCACCGGTACTGAGTCAAAACTTATTGCTCATGTAAAAATTTAAACCTGGTCTGACAGGGAGCTGATGCAGGTCCTGATCGCTCACAGCAGCAAAGCCCCTTTTAAAGAGTTTGGCCAGTGTCTAATCTATGTTTGCTTGTTGTACAGGTTTCAGTCCTCGTGGAGGAGGAGGCAGAGGAAGAGGTGGGGACAGAGGTGGGTTTGGTGGACGAGGACGTGGAGGATTTGGTGACCGGGGAGGACGAGGAGGATTCCGAGGAGGAAGAGGTGAGATTGTACGAAAGAGATGAAAGATATGATGTGGAAAGATCTCACACAAACTCATTTGTGCCTTGTCACCCTCACTGTTGACTGAGCTGCAGGAGCAGCACACAAACACTGCAGCATCAAACCTAAACCTATAATGGTCAATAATAAGCTATGTACACATAGAACCACCGGACTCGCACATCGTAAGCGTATATTTATCACCTCTATTTGTCATCACTTCATAAATGTCACACTCCTTGTAGGACTCATGTTTCCTGAAGGGGGGTATGTGTGATGTTCTTTGTCAGGACAAATCTGCCGAGATTATATTCCCAGTGTTCTGTGTTTCAGGTGGAGGATTCAAGTCTCCAGATGGTGGAGGATTCCGAGGTCGAGGAGGTGGCAGAGGCACACCAAGGGGCAGAGGAGGACGAGGTGGCGGCAGAGGAGGCTTCGGAGGAGGGAAGAAGGTGTTGGTGGAGCCACACAGACATGAAGGTTATTTCCTCTTTTAATAGCTGTCAATGTATGTGTTTTACAAAGTTCTGGATCACTTTGTGAATCCTTCCCATCCCAGTTCAATGTTGCGTTCATAAGATGTCAAAGTATGTGAAACTACCATTGAACAGAAGCTCATCAGTTTATCACGTAGTTCTTGTGCATGTCCCAAGTCGCATTTGCATAGTTTGTAGCATTGTACCCAGGGCAGCATGAAACTTGACTAATTCTAATGCTGTGTGTCTGTGCAGGAGTGTTTATCTGCCGTGGGAAGGAGGACGCCCTGGTGACAAAGAACATGGTTGTTGGAGAGTCTGTGTACGGTGAGAAGAGGATCAGTGTGGAGGTAAGTTTTGATGACAACGATCATATTGCATGTCAGTGACCTGTCATGTATTAAACCGGTTCTTTCGTTGTGACAGGAAGGAGAAACTAAGATTGAGTACAGAGCGTGGAATCCTTTCCGCTCCAAGCTGGCAGCTGCCATCCTGGGGGGAGTTGACCAGATCCATATCAAGCCGGGGGCAAAGGTCATGTACCTGGGAGCCGCCTCTGGGACCACTGTGTCTCATGTCTCTGACATAGTTGGGCCGGTGAGTGCCCCACCCCTCACCCCATAGAGGAGCTCTAATGTGGCCGACAGTTACTTATTAAATACTGTTATTGAAGAGTAAGACGTTTCCTGAATCACTCACAGGCCGAGTGTTACTTCCTCTTTGAGGTCACATGCAGTAATTACTAATTCTAATGTGAAGCACCAGAAGAATGTGAGTTTATTTAAAGTCACTGGATCTGACTGTAGGAGGACGTGTGTTTAATTGTGCTAGTGTAGAACACTAACATGTATAACCAATCTCTGGTCTGTTCCAGGAACAGGTTTATTTAAAAAAAAAAAAAAAAAAAAAGCAACAACCCTGAGTTGAATTCTGAAATAAGGAAAGCTGTTACGAAACTGAATTCAAACATATTAAAGACATTTGATTTGTTGTTTGCATGAAACTAGATCAGATCATTTCAGGACTAGCAAACACAGGATTTTTACTCTGCTTTTTGGGACCTGATGTCCCTGAAGGATTCATTTGTTGTGGAGGTTAAAGGATTGTCATGTCTTACAGGAAGGACTGGTCTACGCCGTGGAGTTCTCTCATCGATCAGGTCGTGATCTCCTCAACGTGGCAAAGAAACGTACCAACATTATTCCCATCATTGAAGATGCTCGACATCCACACAAATACAGAATGTTGGTTGGTATGTACTCCTGCTTTGTCTGTTGTCTGTGTGCCTCCAGAACACATGATGATCAACAGTCAGCTAGTCTGACCCACAGAATGTAGATGCCTGTTCTCCTGTGGGACAATAAGACCCTTCACACTCAATTCTGTTCTCTGCAGGAATGGTGGACGTCATCTTCGCTGATGTCGCGCAGCCCGACCAGACGAGGATCGTTGCTTTGAACGCTCACAACTTCCTGAAGAACGGAGGACACTTTGTCATCTCCATCAAGGTACGCTGATGACATCGCACCCGGCTCTGTGCTGAAACACATCCGCAGTAGTTGGTGGGTTTTCATCTGCTGTGTCTCTGTCAGGCAAACTGCATAGACTCCACCGCCGCACCAGAGGCTGTGTTTGCTGCCGAGGTGAAGAAGATGAGCTCAGAGAACATGAAACCGCAGGAACAGCTCACGCTTGAGCCCTACGAGCGAGACCATGCTGTGGTGGTGGGCATCTACAGGTACGTCACTGTCCCACCATTGTCCCAATACTGCACTGACACCTGAATTAGCTCCAGTCCGACTGCTCATACGTAGAACATAGCAGCAGGTTCTTTAGGTGAAACAGCGCCATCTGGTGGGTTGTGTTTTGCTTATAGTTTTAGATTTGACCATTAATACATTTTATCATGACGGACTGCTATTACAAGATGCCTTAAGGGCGGCACTGATTTAAGACAGTTTCAATGTCCTCATGTCAGTCATGGAGAACAGATGCACTCCCCCGCTTATGTTCAAAGTATTGGTCATTGCAACAGTTTACAGAGTGTCCCTTTATACCTCATGTACAACAAGGGACATGTTGGTGCACCTGAATATTAGATAAATGAGGCAAACGCACATTTCTGTGTGACAATACAACATGGGTTTGTTGTGATGTCCACTGGCTTGTCCTCAACTTGTGAGTCTGTCACTGATATTGTCCGTTGCAACACATGGCCAGCAATCTGTCAGTCTGTCAACTCAGTAACATCAACAAAACCTCTCAAACTCTTGACGCAGTAGATGTGAAGAAAGAGTTTGTCTGATAATGTGCTGTTCTTCATTCCTCAGACCTCCACCTAAAACGAAGAAGTAAGATGTGGATGAGAGATCAGGGGAAACAGCACCATCTTCAGCCACCATCTACTTTTCACACTGTTGTCCATCTGCCCTCACACCGTCCAACCGCCACAACGCCTCAAGTGACTGCCTGGTTGGAAGCACACCGCATGACATTTGGAGACGTTTCAGTTTGTTGCCCAGTTGGAGCAAGTTATTAGTTGTATACAATTCCAGGGGATTACACGCGTGTGGATACACGTATCCACCTGATAATCAAGTTTGACTACGCATCAGTTGTGAACCATGTCCTTGGATGAAGTGATGGCTTATGGACTCTGGAGCTGATACCTGTCTTTTGTGGGGCAGGATATTCTTTTTGTTTGCTTTGTTTCAAATGCTTCTTTTATTTCTGCCCATTTCATAGCTCATCCAGAGAAAACTCATGCCCAGACTACGCCAATGTTTCATGTACAATAAACTGGTATTTACGTTGGCTCGGATGAGCAGGTTTTTGTTTTAATTCCCACTTTGTCTGTGCAGAAGTTTTTGAGCTGTGCGATGGTGCCTTGACCCTGTGTACATAAAAATATATAGATGTGACTCATTCTGACCTGTAAGTTGACATTAGTGCATATTTTGGTTAACAGAGTATGAAGCAGGATTGTTGTAGAATACATCCACTGATGCTTCAGACAGTTTTTATATACAACTGTATGACTTTGTTTTAATAAAATGTTTGATTCTTTATGGCTTTGTATTACTGATGCCAAAACCAGATTCTCAGCACTTCCAGATGTGAAGTCTTTCATTCCAACTGTACAGAACGTCTGTAGCCAGGAGATGACATCAGAAACTTGTTTTTTTTCCCCCACATACAAAACCCACTTAAATCCAGTTGTCGGTGTGACATGATACTCATTTGTTCAGGCGCTAGCAGCTCATATTGTGACATAGCTTGTACTTAGTTTAGCAGTTACTTCATGCCGGTGGGTTTGTGTAAAAGTTATCTTGTGTGAACATATTTGGTTACAAGTTACTCCGTGTCGCGAGGTTTGCTTGGGAAATAACTTCTCTGCGGTGGGTTTGTTTGGGCAGCCATTTTGTGGGAAATGTCTCAGGAACGCGCGGGGCCGTGCTCGCCTGTCGTCGGGAGTGCGCCCTCAATGCAGCCCCTCTCCTTTGACCGATGTTAACATCACAGAGGGGCTGGCCAGCAACTATCTAACGTTAGCTGAGCCTGCCAACTTACCTGAAGTTTTTTTAATAGCATCTTGCTTGTATTGTTAACCGACCCATCGACTGGACCTTGCCCGCCCAGCAGCTTGTGGTGTGCCGACTGTCTTCCTCTAAAAAATCCAATGGCAGTGTTTTATTAGCTAGCATGTTAGCTACTAGCTAGCTGGCTAATGTTAGCCTCTCGCCTTTCCTATAATTTAAAAAAGAAAATAACCCAGAAGGTACTTGGTAACTCAACTGAGCCAGTCTACGGTATCCGGTGGACTCTTGTGTTCTTGACAATAAATCAGTTCGTACATTATGGTCACCGATTCGACAGAGGACTGAGCTCCATGTGTCCGCGGCTGAGGCGGCGGGCTGCCCACCTCCCCTAAGGCACGGCTAGATGTGCTGCGCCGCTGATCAGTCCCCATCGACAACACTCTGTCTGAGCTCCGAAGAATAACGCAATTTCACTGGAATCTAATTGCGCCGGGATTTTAACGGTAAACCACCGCAAAGCCTATTATTTGGATTCCTGCTGTGGAAGAGGGGCGACTGACCCGGGGGAGGGGGGTCTCTGTTCGTGTGGTCGAAGGGAGAGAGGGGTTCCGAACATGGCTGCTACGCGGAACTTGGTTCGACACACCGCCTGAGGTAAGAAATCGCCGGTCGGCATTGTCTCTCTTATTCATATATGAATGTGGGCTGCTTACTTTCCTATATGCCGGTAATATTTGCGTTAGCGGCTTGACAATCAATCAGCGGCTAGATTGCTTCAGGTTGTCCGTTCTTCGCCCCTGTCAACCGGCCTGGTGTCCCAGATCCTCTGCCTCTACGGGGGCAGATGTTTGATATGACCGGGACAAGAGGCTGGTTGCCGATGAAATCGGAGGATTAATTGTCAGTGGTGGACAATGGATTGTGTGTATATGTGTGTGTATATGTGTGTGTGTCTGCAGTACGATCAACTAAGACGCGATAATGGACCATCATTCCGATTTTTTTTGCAATGTCCTCCAAAGACTAGCGTGATTATCCCCCAAGTCCATCTAGTTCATCGTGTGAATGAGTCGTGTCTATCTATCAGCTAAACCATCTGGCGAGCTGATCCAGTGCTGGGTTGGTCGTAAATGGGCCGATGATTGATGCGACCAGTGTGTGTATCCAGGCAAGTTTCAGAATCAGTGGTGCTGCGACCCGCCTCAAGTTAAAGCACTACAGCAGATGGAGAGAGGAGGGAACCGGCGGAATAGAAGGGGTGGATGGGTCTGTCGCTGTGTGTGTCCTCTGATACTACTCTCGGACCATGTCCCCACACTACGTGTGGACGATGAGGGTTTTCGGTGTCACAAAAGCCAGCCGTTCCCCGACTGTCCTCTGTAGATCCGCAGCGTTTCATCTGCCATGGCAGCTAACGCTAGCCGCTAACTTAGCTACCGCAGCAGCAGCAGCAGCAGCCCCAGCCCCTACCCTGCCCTGGAGTACAGGCAGGCACACCAGCACCCAGTTGCCGGGCAATAGCTGCTCTCACACTGGATCGACCAATGGTGATGGCCAAGCTGTCCTGATCTCTTCTCCCTCCCTGTCTGTCTTATGTCCTTTCTGGTTGTTGCTCATCAGAAGATGTTGGGGTCTTTATCTGATTGTCATCTGAAATATCCAGTTGATCACCTCCATTGCCCACCCACCTGAGATGTGTTTCTCCTGTGATTGACCACAATTTAGGCTGAAAATGGAACCACTCCTTATGACCTTTTGCCCAACCACTTCTGTTTAACCCAGTTCTTGTCAGTTTTTTTCTTTGCCCTCTGATCATTGCATGATGATGAAGTCCCTTGCACAAGTATCCATCTAGGCATACTGTGGTGTTCACTGTAGGGATAGAACATTCAAGTTTGGGAAAGGACTGTATTTGTCTGTCTGAAGCATCCTTCAGATGTTTGGACTGATGTATTCAGTCAAAATGTGCGACATTCAGGTCAGTTTGACTCATAATCCTGACAAACAAAATCCAGACAAACTAGTTCAAAAAATTCCTAAGTACAATAAGAATCTGAGGCAGAAAGATGCCTTTGCGTTTTGGCATAATAGCAGATAAAGTGATGGCAGCGTGTGAAGACTTTCTGTCATGAAACCTTACCTAAACCTGCTGCTTCCGTAAAGGATAAGGTCTTCTCCACAGCTGTACCACCTCCTCAGTTCATATCACGTCTTTCTTACAAGCTGGTAGTAAAGCAACGGTCCCATGAATATGATACTGATGATGGCATTGGTAGTTATGGTGATGAAGATGATGGTCGTGGTGCTGATGGTGGTGGTGATGACGATGGTGATAAGAATTGTGATGAATGCTACTGCTGCTGCTGCTGCTGATGACAGTGATGCTGATCATGTTGGTAATAATGGTGATGGTAATGATCATGATGATCCTGATGGTAATGAAGATGATGTTACATGATGATACATGGTAATGGTAATGATAGTGTTGCAGTAAGAGTATAGATGGTGATGATGATACTTACTTTAGTAATAGTTATGATAGTAATGATGTTGGTGATCATATTAAAATGGTTCTTCGTTCCCGTGAAAGCCGCCTGTTGGAACCTCAACTCATCAGAAGAGTGTTAACTTCACTCAGTCACATTTGTGTTCATGACACGTGGACCTCAGCTTGTTTGTAGTGTTTGTGATGACGCTTGAGATCATCCTGTGTCATCTCGGTGAGTACTTCTCCACAAACCCCATTTACACACAATGATAATCATCTGTCCGTTTCTCTTTGATAGTGCCTCATGTGAGCACCAGTGTTGGTGTAAACACACACTTTATGTCCATGCACAAAGACCACCCATTCCTTCTGTGGGAAGCTAAAATAATAAAGACTGGCTCTGATTCTTGGTGTGTCAACATGTTTTACACATGGAGGCGAATGCTACTATATCAACTGTTCAACATTAGATCTGTTGAGAGCTGAGAGGTAAATGTGTTGTTTTAACTTGTTTAAAATAAAACCTTTTCTATTTTAAACACGTTAATACGTCCTGAGTACAGACAACGGCTGGTAATCTAACTAAAGGCCAATAATTGTCATCATCCCTTGTAAAATTATGATAGTATGATGTCACTGTGTGACTCAGAACTGTGGCCACATGTAGCCCAGTCCACCAGTGAATGTTAATATAGAATATACTGGACTGTGTGTGGTGTTCTGATGATGATGACGATGATGGATCTCAAACCTGAAACCTCCCTTACTCATTTGAATTGAGAGCTGTCAGTTGTGAAGGTCAAAGTACACAGTCACATGATACATATCAGACATTCATCCTATTTTCATTTACTTGGTTATTGTGTTCATCTGCAGTTTTTCTAGCAGCTGTACCTCTGTGGGCAGCAGAGCTCTCCTGTGGACAATAATAATAAACTGTAATTAAAAAGATGATGATTATTTCTTGACAACTCTGATCCCACTTGTTGTATGTGGTCGAAAAGTGACTGCATATAAAAATGGAAAATGTCTATAGTTTGTGAATGAACTAGCTCAGAGCCGTCTGAAAGTTTAACGATTAAAAAGTTGGATGAAATTTATGAAGTTACTCATGGCCAGATTGGTCTTATGTACATAAATCCAACAGGTGGTCGGCCATTTTGACCTGAAGTTCAACTTTTGCCCATTTCCCATGGTCATACTCTTCAAGGTATATTCTGATTCACTTAATATAAAATAAAAATGGTAAATGAAATGGCAAATGTAGTGGTGAATTTTGACTCCTTGCTATTCATCAAATTCACATTTTGCAGCCACAACAGACACAATCTCATATATCTGAGCTGTGGGTTAAACTGACACGTGAAAGTAACAGAATGTCTTTCTGTGGCGGCCGAGTGAACTTCATATTCTGCTCTACCTCCCAAAGATGCAGTGGAGTTGTATCTTGTTGTGTCTGTTCACAGCTAACGTCCAATCAGAATGTCAGTTCAAAGACGTTATGACTCTTATTTGTAGTGTTCATTTCTCTTTCAGCATTTGAGACGATCAGAGCCACAACCAGCTCACAGTGGCTGATCTCCACTTGTTTTTCAGCAGGAAGAAGGTCTGTGCTCACATCTCCTCTCCTGTGTGACTGTCAGTCATCATCCTGGTCCACATGTTGGCTGCTAGCATGAACCACCACATCAGTGTTCTACGTGTACGTCCACATGTGGCGAACTAACCACACGTGCTTCGCAGCAGCGTGCCTGTCCTTCAAAGTTCATTCAGCAAGTCAATTTTTGAATCCTTAAGATAACCTGAAGCTGTCTCTGTAACATTGTAGCTTTGTGACTGACACTCCGTTGACTTCTTGCATTTGTGTCTGGTTGATGCATAAAAGGAAATAGTCAGAGTATGTATCAAAAGACAATAATTGTTTGATTTTGGAGTTATGGAATACAAAAGAAAAAAAGGATTCGATGGCCTGTCAGACAGTCAGCATCAGTGGCGTTCAGAGATAAAGGCCGGAGTGTAGCGCTTTGAATGAGGCCATACACAGCAGGAGCGATCTAAAGGTTGCTAACATTAGCCACCAAAAGCTACAATGTCATTCAAAGCTACAGGAGAAACTGGAAGTGAGGGAGCAACATTTACTGGTCGTGGATCTGAATTTGTGAAACTGTTCTTGGAGTGTGATTTCTTTCGTAAGATGTCAATCAAGTTGTGAACGAGCCTCATAAAGAGTTGACATCTCCGATGATCATCCTGTTATAGATACGATTTAATTATTTTCTGTGTACTTTTAAATATTGCAGTGTTTTCAAGTAGTATTACTGGCATGTCGTTGGTATGTTTATGTCTCTAAATGATCCGTGAGGAAGAAAAAAACATTAGAAAACACATATTTGAATATGCTCAACCATGTCAGTCTATTCATCTTCATCCTACAGTGGGATGTTTCCACGTTAAGAGACAGAGCCACCTGCTTGATTTGTGACATCACAAATAGGTGTGTTCTACACCAGTGTGCTCAACATTTCACATTTTTTTGGACTGTTTTCAGTCTGTGAGAATAGCAGGCGTCATTCTGGAGGTTGGAATGTGCTAATGCTAATGTTTCTGCCATATTAGACACATGAGGTGACCTTTGACTCTTCATCTTCCCGACTTGGTCACTGCTCAGAGTCATGACGATGAAGGAATATGGTGTTTCGATGACATTGTGACAGCAGCAGCTGTTACATTTATCACAGATAGCAGCTCGTTCATGAGTACATCTGATCCTCTCTGAATGTTTCTTGAGGTAAACTGTACATGATACGATGTAGGATTTATTATAGAAATATTTAACAGAGCTGCTCATGATTTCACCTTCATTCAATGCCGTGGTAGTCGTGTGCAGTTCCTGGAAGCAGTTGTTCTGATATTTGACATGTTTTGGGTAAATTATGGATTTCCAGAAACTGTTGGGAACAGAAGCTCTAGAGATGCTGGTTCCAGTTTCCACTCATGTTCTAATCTTAGAAGCTCTTATTATAGAGCAGTGGAGATGAACAGTTTACTCCTGGATGTTTAAGAAAATTGAGGATGATGAGCTCAGATGTACTATGTTACACATGCGTCACATATGACTTATATCTGAGTGTGTGCACCACTGCCGTCACACAGGTGACAGTAACGTCTTGTCCTGCATCTGGTTTACATTTAGTGTCTCAAAGGGACCTTATAGATTATTAGAAAGGCTCAGATAATTGTGAATTTTAAAGTTTTGTCAACCTTGTGCAGTCAGTGGTGTGGTTGGACCGGATTTTCACTTTGGATAAGTATAGAAAGTAAGAAGGTTGAAGAGTAGTCTGACTGGAGGCCAGCTACAGTGAAACAAACTCACTGTGGAAAACTAGCAGCCGGCAAGGCGCGGCAACCCAGGGTGAGACGTGTTTGATGACATGATACGTGTGCGCGCAATCATCAGATATTGAAAAAAACAAAGATATTTTGAGCAGCTGCGAGGAAAGAGGAACCGTGATGACTGCAAAATTGCTGGCGCATCTCCAGAACTGCAGTTCTTGTGGGGTATTCCCGGTCTGCAGTGGTCAGTCACTCCATACCCGCTGGAAGTGATCCAGAGAGGTAGAACAAGTGAAAGCAACAGGCTCATTCATTGAAGCAAGTGGTGGTGCTGGTTCTTACAACCCGGGCCAGAACACTCACTGATGTCCATCAACCTGTGAGATTATTTGACTCTTTACCATTATACACATCTGCATTGGAGTATTACTACTGGTTTGAGTGCGTGATCAGTTCTCCAAGTAGAAACCATCTGATCTGATTTATCGACCAGCAGATCTCTCTCAGATTTAACATTACACATCTGAATCCATGGCTCAACCCAAACACAGAATGCACACAGATGACACTGCACCTGCCAATTGAATAAATCGTCAAGCATGAACCTCTGCTGCCATGTCCCAAAGACGAGTGTGTGTCCATGATGCTGTATTTTTTTTTACCAACTAAAATAATACAATTTCTTTTCTTCAATGTTATGCGAGTGTTTATATTTTCCCCACGCTGTCACTCAGCTTGAGTGCTGCTGCTGGAAACAGCTGACGTAGCTCACAGAGAACATTTATAGTGTGTTCCACTTGAGTTGGAATATGAGTCGTATTCCAAGCTGTGGACAGAAAGTTGCCAATGGAACGCCCTCCTAACCAGGAAAGTCCGACTAGGACCCCTAGTTCCGAATCCAAGATGGTGGCACCCAGTAGTTACTGTCTTAGAGGTTTTTCTATAGACTTGGGTCTTTTGTTCCATTTCAGTAACTTGTACACACAACTGTTTGATTTGTTGTCAATGGGAATGCTGTTACGGTGGAGTTATGTGGAATACCACGCAATGTGTCATTCATCAGCCAACTAGTGCATGAACAGATTTTTTCCAGTATGATATGTTATGATGAAAGCAGAACGCAAACAACTCGGTTTTCACCTGGAAATTACATCACCGACTCAGTTACTGACTCCGCTGCGTGGAGTGGAACATACCATGAGACCGTTCGGTTCGCCAGTCCACATGTATTGTGCAGACTCTCTTGTCCTCTAAGTGGTTTCACATCTTTCTGAGGACAAATGCAAGGAAAGTGAATATTTTATGAGTTAAAACATGCTTCATATTTCTGTATAAGTGACAAGACAGAGTCATATGATAGATCTCACAGACAGTGGCCAGCGTCAGTGTATTTGAGTCACCACGCATCCGTCTTTCTCCTGTGATGTGTGCTGGTAATTTGGGTGCTGTTGCGTGTGGCCTCTCCACCTGTCTCACTGGGACTATTTCTGGGTCTCATGCTGGACACAACTATGTCTCGCCTGGCAACAGTAACCTTGTTGTTTGTGTGTGTGTGACATGTTGCGTGGTTGAATGATTTGATACTTCCTTTTAAAGCACATACGGGTTTCTTATGCGGTATAGAAAGTTTTTTTGTATTTGGTATTTGGTTCTGTGTGGAACCTTTGCTGTTGAGTCTTATTCAATGTTTCCCCTACCGTTGAATAAGGGAGTCCCCATGCACCCTCAAAACCATTGATGGTCAAACTGATTTCATTTTCTATTTTCGTCAGCTATAAGTGTGAGCTATGAGGTGATCGTGACGTCGTGTCTGTCACTGACTTTGGACGGCGCACACAGACGCACACACTCTGATATCACCACCATTGATCCATGATCACCTGCTCCTCTTTCAAACTCGCCATCACACCACTTCAGCTCTAAATAGTTATTAAACCAGGAAACGGGAAGTAATTTCTAACACACACCGTACACACACACACACAAGGATGTGAAGTTAGAGGAAACACTCATATACTTGAGTTCTGGAGTAGTTGCACAGTTTGCATAGGAGATATACAGTCTCTTTGTGGTTCATGATAAAAGTATTTTGAAAGCTGAAGTGACGGATGAGATCTGCCAGCAGTGAACTCTTTGGCCTTTCCATGTTGGACCATGTAGTACCTAATTCATAACTGATCAATAATATTTGTCATGATGAGCAAAGTTTCCCAGAGCTGGTCTGTGAATGGAAATAAAAAGCATTGATGGGAAAATAGCAAATGTGCACATGTATACATGTGTTACTGTCTTCTGCACCCTAAGCATGTATTTATTGCTGAGTAGCTGCACTGAGACACATAACAAGCATCTGGTTACTGATTTTTACATATTTTCATCTGCTATACTTGTATGTATATGAAGTTCTTAATGCACCTCTTTATTGTTTAAATTATTTGATTGGATTTACTAGTTGTGGGTCTGCCACCAAGGGCCAGCTATATAATCAGACGCATTTATTGACTCATATTAATGCTGAATAGTTTTTTTTTGTGATTTTGCCCTTCTTCTTTTATTCTTTGAAATACAAGTCATTTGTAATTGTATTTCAAAAATTATCTGTTAATTTAAGGGGTTGAGTTTAAGGTCAGACTTTAGCTAGAAACAATCTTGGGGCGCAGGTATTTGACAACATAGCAGTCACAATGATCATTTAACATCATACCTTTAACTGTTTAATCTCTTTCAGATGATGCTGTAATCTCAAACATTCAGGTCATTTTTTTCTGACTAATCCCATCAAATTGTAACACACCAATCCAGGCTGCTGCTGCTGGGACTCATTAGACAGCCGACTGGATCATTTTCTTTATTTTACGTTTTGAGGATTGAATCTGTCCAATTAGGTCATATTACAAATTCAAAATATTTCCATGGATTAGGTCACAAGTTTTATAATTTTACTGCGTTTCTTAGTTTTTAGCTGGTGCTGGGTGGCATGTTACTTGTTCTAGATTTGGCTGAAGCTGAATGTTACTGACACGAATGTAATGATCTGGTTGTCTGGTTGTCCTGTCTGCCATGGGTAAGCATTTGATACAGTTATACGTGACATACAGTACATATTCTATACTTATTTATTTAGTTATTCTAAATTTCAGTGCCCAAAATGAAAGGCGCCCCAATCATCAGAGCCAGTAAATTAATTATTTGTGGCACTCATAAAGGCCTCGGGTATAGCTGGGGGCAAGTGTAGGACAATGACAGAGAGAAAATATATGTCTGTGGGCTCTGAGAAATGTGGAGACCCAGTGGGCACATTACAAAGATGGAGTTGTTGTTGCTAAGCACAGTGTAAAAAGTTGCTCCTTGGTGAAATTTGTTATACCAGCAGTGTGCATGTGTGGTTAGTGTGGCTGAATCCTGACGTTTCCCTGGCTAACTACCAATGACTTGGACAATGACTTTGTTACATAACAATATTACATCCATCAGTTTAGTGAGAGGGTGATTAACAAATTTCTCATACCTGTGTGTGTGTGTGTGTGTGTGTGTGTCAGTCCTTCAAGCTCCAGTCATAGTTTATAGGTTGTTGTAGGTTTGTGTTGTTGTCACACAAATGTCAGCTCTACTTTAATCACTGGTTTAAATTTCAATCTTTTCTTCATAATACATGAAGGTTGGGTCCAGCTCAGCCTGCTGGTGAAGTGGTGACACTGTGAAAAGTAATTTAAAAACATTGGTTCAATTGATGCTTTTGGTTCCATTGATTCACATCCTTGCAAACAAAACCATGCAGCTAGCAGCTTCAGATGAGTGTCTCTGCTTTCACAGGGTAAGATGTAGCATGGAGCAGAGCTGATTGCAGATCAGCTTTCCCTATTTACTGCCGATCCAGTGACTACTTACCCAGGAACTTTACAAAGTTAAGTCACTGCATTGATCTGTCATCCACACCGTCCTTCTTCTGCCACTTTCATCAGTAACTGCAAGCAGGTCAAAGGTCAATGGAGACGGGCACTACCAGTTAGTGCAGGTTGTTGTTTGTTAGCACTGGTTAGCGTTGGTTATCTCTGGTGATAGCCTGTTACAGGCAGCTGATTGTGTCCGAAAATAGTAAATTGATCATTGAGACATTATTATTCGTGATAGATTGATTAGCTCATAACAAATTTGTTCTTGTGTCAAATTGTCATTTCTGTCTCATTTCATGATCATAGAAACAAAACCAAGATGTCAGTCAGTAGTTTTTGTTAGAAAATGCTCTACTACACTAGAAGTAGAGTATTTATGTATTTTGTGTGTATTTATATGAGTAATATGACTTTAAAATGTCTCTCCTGAAGGTTAGCACTTATGTGTCAAAAGCTCAGAGTCACTGTTTCATCTGCTCTTCTTAATCAGTCTTTTGTCCAATGAATTCAACAGATTCACTTCTCATAGTAAATGTTTTCTCTATGTAATCAGTGTCAGTGTATCATTGAGATGAGTAAAATCAGCAACATGATGAGATGCTGTTCAATCCTGGAGTCTTTGGTCTGGTCTGATCTTTAAGTCCCGAGGACCAGCTTTGAGAACCACGGCTGTACATACATAATTGGACATTTGCTTGGATTGTAGACCAACATGCCTGCCTTGATCCATGGAGCTATTGTTCACGTCGACCTTTTTTATATATATATCTTTCACTCACTCATGAGTGACAACATTTGCAGAGAGTTTTAGCAGCACATTCTGTACATGTGGCCACTGATGTCATAATACGTTCTGTTGCCTCTGACTTCCCGTCTCTCGCTGATTGTTTTACATGTAAGTTAAACCCAAATCACAGCTCAGCCACTGAGCTTGTACTGATATTGTGAGTTGTGGTTGAAATGTGAGTCTGAGCAGTGCATAGCAGCATCTGGGAGGTGACATGTAGCGTTAATGGGCTGGTTCAGTCATATGACACATATAAGTGCTGGCAGACCTGATGCACATCTGCTGTGTAGCTGTGTAAAGTGTCAGCAAGTGAATATGAATAAAATCTCACAATATAAAAACAAACATGTCAGTTTTAAAGTTTTTTGGCTCATGGAAATGACTTACTGACAAGCTATTGCAAACTGAATAATAATATGCATTTTATAAATCTGTATTCACATCCAAGCAAGTTGGAATGCTATTGTAGCAGTGACTTCAAGTATTCATGCATACTAAAATTAAGTTGTCAATTGTCTCTTGTGCACTAATGGCAGTCAGTGTTCTTGTTTAATAACAAAGTTCACATTTGACAAACTCTCTGTGCATGAATTGCTTGTTGTACGTGTAACCAAAAGCATCTGCGGCATCATCCCCTGAGGCCTTAAACTACTCCTATATTTTATTCCTCTTTGCCTCTGTCATTCCTGCTTCGTTTTGTTTTTGTCTCTCTGGCACCGCCAAGTGCTTAGAAAGAGGAGGGTATCTCCGGGTGTGAAGTACTCCACTCCTGCTGAAAGCACCCTGCAGTAGCAGCACGGTAATTCTGCTCCTCTATCTTCCCTCTGCATCGTGTTTACCTAGCAACAAGCATCACCCGCGGCCGGCCATCCTATTGGTCACTTGAAAACGCATCGGGGACCAATAGCAGCGCTGTTGCCATGGTACAGTGTATAGTTGCCGGGTGGAATTTTGCTGCAAGGCACGTGAGTGTGAGCGAGCGCTGGCTGCTCGCGGAGCTGCTCGAATGTGCGTTGTGTGCTCGTCAGTCCAGCTAAACGTGATTCAGGAGGAAGAGACGTACGTGTTTGAGGAATAATGCATAAAAATATCAATAATGACAAAATCTATCGTGAAAATAAACCGAGCAGCCTTCCGCTCCTCCATATGACAACAGGAAGCGTGTCAGCCGGTAGAAATGCGCCATCAAGACGCTGCGTTGTGCCCACTTGAATATGCTGCATCACCATTCGGCAATATATTAAAACTTAAAGTGAAGAAATAGTTCCAGCAGTTTGACGCAATTTTTTTTACGTTTTTTTGTTCAAAACAGAAATGTTGAAAATGTAACAGCTCACTCGTTTTAAGGTCCAAATGCCCTTTCACCATAAAGCACTCCAACCAACCAATTGAAACCTAAATAATAAAGTCAAAATATAAACGGACAGTGTTCAGGAATATAAATTATACAGTTATACATTGTACTGAATGAAAGTCAAAATCAATTCAATATAATTTTAGGATATTCAAATAATGCACAAATGTTTTCGCTTTTTTTATATATATAATGATTGTATATTTTCAGACAAGCATCATACATCTGTTTTTTTTTACCACAATGGGACAGATAATACTATACTTTTATAACATTTTTAATGTGTTTTTGAAACAAAGCTATACTAATGTTAATATAAATAAATTATTATAGAATAATTGTTGTATCTCATCATATAATCTCATCGTGTGTGTGTGTGTGTGTGTGTGTGTGTGTGTGTGTGTGTGTGTGTGTCTGACATGTTTGTAGTATTTTAATGCAACACAACCTGTTGCCCGCCTGTGAAGTTTGTGCGGCACAATGAGCAGGAAATTGCTTGTATCATGTTAGTTGAGTACCGGGTGAGTTGACTGTATTATGTTATTGACTGTAAATCTACTTGACATCAAATGGGAATTCCTGTCACATTGTTAGCGTGCGCACAGACTCAGGTGTAGATTGGCTCGTTCAAATGGACTGAGGGCTGTTTTTTTATTGTTAAGTTGTTTGGTTCCTAGTTTTACCTTTTAATCGTTGTGGACATTTCCTTGCATGTACAGGGTAAAAAATAATCTGTCAGGTTGAACTAAATTTATAAAGTTCCGACAAATGTTTCGGTTGACAATGAAGATGGATAATGTGCTTTTTCCTGCACTGTTAATTTAAACATGTTTCATTAACAGTCAGGGTGACCCAGTGGTGCAGTGGTTAGCACTGTCTCCTCTTAGCAAAAAGGTCACTGGATCTATTCCTGGCCTGAGATCTTTCTATCTGGAGTTTGCATGCTCTCCCTCTGTCTGCATGAGTTCTCTCTGGGTACTCATGATTCCTGCCACTTCCAAAACCATGTTCACAACTGTGACCCCTAACCAGAGCAAGTGGAAGATGATGAATGAATGAATGAACAAACATTTACAGTCACAAACCTCCAGTGTTGTATCTGTTATCTTTTTTTCCCTACAATGACTAAAATGTTAATTATTTAGATTTAGTTAAAATACATCAGCTAGATGTGAAATCTTGCTCCCTTGTACTTTCTCTAATTTCACTCAATTTATGTGCCATGTTTTAAGCAGTTGCGTTGGTGGACTGACCTCCTGTGGTTCTCTGACATCCGGATACAGTGTTGTCTTTGAAAGAGTCAAACACTGGCAAATACTACAGAAGGTCAAGTGGGGCTCACTTGTCCTTTGTAACATGTTTACATGATGTTTGCTCCCCCTCCGATAAGGCAGACAACCTACCGGGATAATCTGGGGGGAATTACACCCGTCGTCCACCACTGCTGTGTGGTGTCACCATATGATGCTTCTTCCTGCTTGTTTATAACTCTGAGAAGGTTCTGTAATTATATCTATAATTATATCAGGTTATTAGGCCATACTGTCTTATTTTAGCTGTGACCGGTCAGCTGGTGTGTGTGTGTGTGTGTGTGTGTGTGTGTGTGTGTGTGTGTGAGTGTGTGAGTGTGTTTGTGTGTCAGTCAGTTGGACTGCTGGTTCCGGAGCTTGTCTATTAACAGACAATCCAAAACCAGAAATCAGTATAACCACCAAGACATTACACACCTTGTAAGGTGGCTAACTGATGAACCTTGATAGAAAATTGACTATAAACTTCACTTATCTCAAAATGTATAGCCCTTTAGGTGAGAATAATGTGGTCCATGCAGTAGGAGAACAATAACAGTTTGACCTACTTGATACTGTGTACGTCATACTTTGTGTGGCGTTTCAAGGAGTCCCTGCCTTCATAATCCATGTAACTGACTTGACTGGATAGACTTAAGTCACATGAAATAACAAGTGGATTCATGTGAATGTGACACATGTTGCTCTGTCCTATTTTAGGGTGAATTTTGCTTTAAGATGAGGGAGCTGTCAGCTGGTGTATGACACAGTTTGTGTGCTGAGCTGTTCCCAGGCAGCATTGTGCCAGATTTAGCCGGAATGCTCGGATAGCAACAGGAACAACTTTTAGCTTTGGCTGCTTTGTGAGGGGAAGTCACACATCTCAGTGACCATGTGCTCATGGAAGCCCTTTACCCCGCTCTCCTCCCCGCTGCCCTGCTGTGTCCCACCCCCAGTCTTGGTCACCCCCTCCCTGCCTCCCTCTTTCCATTTCTACCTGACATCTTCAAACTATTTCCGCGTCATTCCTGCACCGCTCATATTGAAGAGACACTGGGAAACTAAGCTGAGGGCTCCACCCACAGATCCGTGCGCTGACCAATCACAGCCAGGGACAAGACTTTAAGTAGCCAATGGCGTTGCAGCTGCTATGGCGTCGGGTAGCAACAGAGGCTTTGGAGGGTGCGTGCTGTGTGAGTGAGTGAAAGGCTGCTCTCAGCTGCACACACAAGTAGAAACATTTCAAAAAACAACCTTTGTGTTATATGGACGCAGAATAAAATCTGACTTAACCTCATTTACGTGTTTTGACTGTGTCACATATTTTTCAGAAATTAAAGGTACTAATCATGAAAAAAAAGCCCCAATCAAGGTTATTGTCTCTCGTCTTAAATGTTCCCAAAGTGAATTCTCTAATTACAATAAATACCAGCTTATGTATTTTAGAGAAATAATTTAATATATAGTAAAATCATTCACCTCTACATTGGCATTTCTCAGCATGGAGCTTGCTTCAAGCAGTTATTTACTGTGAACTTTATTTGTCTTACATACAAATACATCGTTTTTGTCCATAGTTCTCATTTCCAACTATGATTAAACTGGTGGGAAGTGGCTGTAAGTTTCTAACAAATGGTGTCATCCTTCAATTGTCATAAGGGTTTGGGTAACGTTTGTCTATATATGATGAGTGTGTATATAAAGTTCCAGTATATATATCCAGTTGATACTATAAATGGACAGGACCGGAGAGGTCTGTTTGGGGCAGACTAAGTTACTCCGTTCAAAGGGAGGGTCGTTGTCCCGACAGCTCTTTGGACTTCTCACGTTGATAATTTGACATTTTATCGGTGGTTGACGAGAGACTTGTTTTGATTTGTCACCACTGCCTCGTGTTTTTTTTCGTGGCTTTTGTGTATGTCCCGGGTGCGGTGGGTTCGACGGGCCGACCCCCGCCACAGGCAGATGGTACAGTCCGATCGCAGGGCGGGGAGGCGAGTGGGAGCGCAGGCACAGATTCTGTATAACGGAGGAGCACTGGAAGAGACACGGGCTAGAAACATGACAGGAGATTGCCCCTGTGAAGGTTTCCATCTTGAAGGAATAAAACAAATCCCTCTTTTCGGAAAAGGGTTGTGAGCGACGGATCGCTCTTGGGGAGAAAAAGAGCGGAAGCGGAGGGAAGAAGAGGCGTGTCGAGAAGTGATCCATCTGACAGCAAACTCAGGAACTTCACTGGATTTCTTACTTTGACACGAATGTGACCGGGTCTGTGCTCGATCGGACTGTTTGTGGTGGCCGGAAGCAGATCGACTTCAACTCTCGTTGGCTTTTACATATAACTGAGTTCGGAAAATGTACTGCAAAGCGGCTCGTCCTGTGTTTGTCGTCAACATGGAGACATTTAACCGGAGCTACCGGATCTAAACTTTTTTCTCTCCCACTTTCCTCCGTTCCCCCGCCTCCTGCCATGATACGTCACGTGATCTGTGTTGTCCAGCCGCTGTGGACATCCGGTTGAATGACCCGTTTGTGAAAGCCACAGGTGGAGGCGGACTTTGTGAATTTGGGCATCGTGTTGGAGGATTACTTCATCATTTTGACTGCTGAAGGAGCTCTCTCCCCCGGGCAGAGTGCGAGTCACCTCTGCCCAGAGACGGCTGAAGGGAGGCTGAGCAGTCGGGCTGTGCAGTCTGTGTGATAGCATCTCTGTCCACTACACTGTCAAGTGTCCAGTCCCTCACCCACGCACCCACCCCCAGAAAGACCAGTAATTGGACCTATTTTTAGAGCAAGGGATGGGGTAAAAGCGGGCAGCTGGAAACCCAACTCCCCTCCACCCCTTTTCCTCCACCCCCTTGCTCACACTACCTCCCAGCCCACCTGGCAGCATGCTGGGTGAGCCTGGTTAGCACAGAGCTGACCTACAACTGTGTTTGACAAGTTGACTGAAGGAAGAACCGGAGGTGGGCGAACCTCTGAATACTTTGACATCGTTCTGGTTATGAAGTCTTATTAGTCTGGATAGTCGCAGAGTATTGTGGATTACAATTAAATTATGTATGGAGAACTACTAGTTGTGTACATTTGGTTAAACCTACCCTGGAAGAGGTGAGAAGGTGGACAAAGTTCTTAAGATAGTAGGGTCTGTTCTATGAACCCTTAGACCTACTTTTGACGACATCAAAATAAATCGCTCACCAGCAATCCGGAGCAGTGCAAACGTAACTAAACATTAAGCTAACCTGACGAACCAAATATTCTATGACCCCCATCCCCGAACAACAGAGAAACAGAATATATATGTAGAATGAGAGCTCTATATCTATAGTGAAACTCCTCAGAGTTTACATCCTTTATATTTTTACACGACACAGAGAAGCTGCCTGATCACCTGTTGGTTGCCTTAGAAACTATAGTAACAAAACCAGAAAGAACGAAGCTAGAGAAGACTGTGCCTTTCGATTGGTCCATCAGTTTCCCAGCACATCACTTGATTTAGTTGGGTAAACTGTTGAAGCGAACTCTGGGATTGGAAGAAGCGCCTGATGACGGTCACCTGACTCCCCACAAACACTGCTCACCTGTCGTGGAAAAACATTTTGATCGACTGGTTTCCCTGCTGGATTGACGAATTGCCAAACATTTTCCATGGTGATCACGTCATCATCCGTGGAGGACAAGACGGTGCCCTCTTGCAGGATGGTCCAGTCAGAACCCTGGATTACGTCTGCACTCCTCCGCAAGAATAAGAGTCAGTAAACACACACACATACTCATAAAAATGGAGACAACTTGTCACTGCTGTTCTCTGTTGTTAGTGTGTCAATGTGTTTTTGTGAAGTGTGTGTGTGTGTGTGTGTGTGTGAGAGAGATGAGCAGCTGCAGTGCAGTCACAGCGTCCACCTGTTTGCTTGTGGTCAGTTAGATGGCAAACAGGTGATGATGTGTGTTGGATCTGTTGATCACATGTCTCGGTGTTAAGGCGGTCGGTCGACTGTTGGTGGTGGTCAGGTTTCACTGCTTATCAGAGTCTGGACATTAAAGAACATTATTAGTGGAAGTATAAGTTGCCAGACACAGTCACATGCTCATTAGCTCCTATGTCTTCCCACAGGTTTACGCTTCTCATAGCGCACGTCAAGAAGAGGTTTCATACTGAAACATAGAAAGGAAACTGAACTCTAGGGTTTGAACAATGTCAGTGAAGTGGCTGTCTAAGAACTGTGGTTTGCTTTCTAGGAGTTTACATGCTTTGTCTCAAACACAAACACAGAAGTGACAGAAGACAAACTGCGGTGGGTTTGTTTCCAGCAGACAATGAAGTGATGGACAGGCTGGAACAGGTCTGTTGTTGTCATGTTTGTGACCTGTGATGCTTGTGTAGAACGTAAGTAAGTCAGGGATCGCACAGGGATCAGGGATCACACAGGGATCAGGGATCACACAGTTAGTGTGATGAGTGTGTCGACCAATCTGGATGCTTTTATATTCAAGAACATACACACAATGTTTCAGCGTTATTCAGCCTTAGGTTACAGTTATGGATTCTTGATTTCAACTTTAAACTATGTGCTTTGTACTTCATCTTTTCATTACATGAAAATGAACGACTGATGGATGTACGGTCCCAGGCACTGGACTTGTGCACAGTGGTCGTAGTTTGCGTGTGCGCGCTAACTTGACGGTGACGCTTCTGTAGATAAAAGGTAACAAAGAGGTGTTTGTGTCAGTGGTGGTAAAATGTAAAAAGCAGAAAAACCCAGGATTTATCTGAAGAAGTTTAGTGTAAAAAGCTTCTCTTGGATGTTGTGGAACTCCACCATAACAACCAAGCCGTTCCTGAATGTCTTTGGCGCCTTCCACTGGTATTAGATAAGCTAGCAGTGCTAGTTAGAAGTTTCATAGTGTCTGTTTGGGTCAGCGGGTGAAATGGTAAACCTTGAAATGGTCCTTAAAAAACAGTCTCTTTCAGAGATAATAGACAGAGAATAAGACCACCGTGGCCTCACTTCTTCACACTGAATAATCACTTCCTCCTCCGTTCATTGTTGTGGACGCGATGCTCACCAGCACCTTTCACTTCTTAAGGAACACACAGCAACAGTTTGTGTCAGCAGTTATGTTTGTCACTTGTTGTATGACAGAGAATTATTGGGTACTGATTCCTTACTTCTTTTTATTAATCTCTTATAATAAGTGGTTCTCGGCTGTGGACCCCAATGTAATGATAGCTGACAGCGGGGGGACTGTCACATCCTGTGCTGAGTGTCGTCCTGCTGGGATTATTGTAGTGTTGTTAGGATGAACGTATCTCTGTCTACTTCCATACATACAGGATTACATGCTGAAATATGACGGGCAGGTATGGTACCAGATGTGTGAAAGCTAGCTTGCTTGGCTCACTCAGGAATAGAGAAAGAGACATATTCAGTGTGTCACTGAGGGAAAATGGGTTGATTCTGGAACAGGCAGAGCTAAACTTTAATATTACTACAGGAATTGGAAGCACTGTGTGTGATACACAGATATTAATAAAACAAATTGCAAATGGAGTGTGATGATGTTGTATGGTGTGTGTGTGAGGTTACTTTTGGTACCAGGCATATCGTATCATGATTATCTCGGTGATTGTACTTTGGCTGCTGTTCTTTTCAGCACTGAGGAATTTTCTTTTGTCATTGTTGCAATGACGGATGCAACAATTTCACCTCGATCGGTACTTTTTAGCGTCTGTAAGTACGATGAACCACTGCTGTGAGAGAGACAGGGACAGAAACTGTGACAGAGATCCTCGTCCCTGAGGACATGCTGCCATCTGCTGGGTTTTCATGGAAACACGTCTGTCCTGCTGCAAATAGTCTAATAGTCTTCAGGATTTGTGTCAGCCAGATTTTTATCACATTTTAGAAATGTATAAAATGAAATGTATGTCATTATGATTTAATGTAATGAAAAAAGAAACCATCAAACCAACCAGATTTAAACCTCATGTGAGCCTGTTCTGAGTTTTCTCTAAAAATCAGTGTACAACACACAATGCTGGCTTGTTGTTTTGTATTTGCTGTTGTAGTTTGTTTCAGTTTACAGTTTTAGTTTTTCAGGGTTTCACCTGCCGTTTCCAGTCTCATTAGTAATATAAATATTTGATTTAACTGAATTTAACTTTGACCCATGAATGAACGTATGCAGTCGAACTCGCTCATTGTTCCTTTGTGTCAGATTTTCAGTGCCGTTATTTTGTGCCATCAGGACTGTGTGTGTGTGTGTGTGTCGCTGCTCACAAACAAACAGAAATTGTCTGGAGCTTAAGTCCAGTGACTCTGGACCTGGTTTTGTGAGAGTGTGTGTGTTCTGTCACTGTGTTGAGTTGCAAACAGGCTGGTTACTGCTCAATACTTATTGTGATAGGAGGTCATAGGCATTATTGTTTGAGAATTCCTGTAAATGTACCACTGATTCACACAAGTAAACAACATCAGCAGCCACGGAGAGTGTCAGGATGGTGGTAAAGGATAAGGTAATCAAACATTGAATTAGTTTGGGAAGGATCATATGCAGCTGTATCTGACACTTTTCTGACTCTGTTACCTTTCATCCAGCGAATTCATCACTGTATCTTTGATGTCTTTGCACTGTAGTAAATTTACCACGACATGTAATTGTTAACAGTGTAAAGCAAAACCACAAGGTTAACACAGCAGTTTATGGGATGACTAGTTCAAACAATTTGTCAAATGAGGACGCGAACATCATCCAGTGGGTTCTGGTGACATAATTGCATGAATGAATGAAATCCAGTGGCAGGTTGTTTTTTGTGTGTGTTTGATCCCACAATTTAGTTTTCCGTTAGTGTACCAGAGTTGACCACACAGAATTGAGAATATATCCACAGTCTGGTCACCTGACATCATCTCCTCCACCCTCCTTACTAATGTGAGCAATGTGGACATGTTTAGATCAGTGAATATTTTGCTGTGACCCTCTGAAATGACACACTAACTAACAAACATAGCATATCAGTTGTTGTTCACTAGACTGTTTGAAACGGAGTCGTCAGGGGAGCGTTGAACTCCTCATGGACTGTCATTTCACCTGTCAGTGTTCACGCCATCTGATGACAGAACAGAACCATCATCCTTTCTTCCTGTTTCTTCTGTTAATAAATGTATAGTAGAGGTGTTCGTTTTAAGATTAATAGACTCTGAAAACCTTTTCTTTGTCTCTCCCAAGTGATGATAGGATGATTGCATGTGAAGTCAGATGACATGTATGCACATTATAACAGTATCATTATCATTCTGGAATTGTGTAAATGTTCATCTAATATCAAACTGGGTTCATCTAAATCTTCGGCGCCTGCTGCCTGCTGCTCCAGCAGGTCCTTCCAGTGAGCAGAGCTGTTTGCCTGGAAGCTGCAGGAGAAATGTGTTTGCTTTGTGCCCTGTTTGAACTAGTTCTCAACCGTCGTGTTAGCGATGGCGTTCAATGTATTCTCATAGATTTTAGACCGCTCAGTGCATTAAAGCTTTTAAAAGAGTCGATGACCACTGAACTTCTTTTCACACAGGAACATACATCGTTCGGGTTAAACAGGTCGGATTGGGTTCCTAATTTAGGTTTTAATGATCAGTGTGTCTTTGTGTGTGGAGGCAGTAATGGACCGTAGGCGACAATAACCTCTGTCCTTGTCTTGTCATCTGTGGCACTCGTTTGGGAGAGAAGCATCAATTTCCCCTCTGCTGGTATAAACACTGTTGCATACTTGTGACTGTTGAAGGGAGGAAAGGACGGACAGATTGTAAGCAGCGGTCTGATGGAAGGAGGCATGGTGGGAGAGAGGGATGTATGGATGAAGGACAGAATGCAGAATCAGAGATGGAGAGAAAGGATGATGAAGGAAAGGGGGAGGAGAGAGGGCTGGTGGGGTGGGTTGGGTTGCTAGGGCAGAGTGTATCAGACTGCTGCTGGGAGCCCGGCCTGCTATTGGAAGCTACTCGCTTAGCAGGAGACAGGCGGAAAAGGAGGGAGAGAAGTGGCTAATAAGTATTGTAGGCTGGTTGCTGAGACAGCACTGGGTTTATTTATAGAGCGCTGGCCAGCCAGCCCTTAGATACCAGCAGCGAATCAGCTGATGGAGAACGAGGTGGCCCCGACCAATGGTAGCTCAAGAAAGGGGATGCCAGAGTGAGGAAGTTCTGTGAGTGCTTCTCGGTCTCTTAAAGAGACGGTGTTGAATTTCCAGTACTAGGCAGAAATTCTCTCTCCAGCAGTGTCATGTCTGTAAGCAGGCCAGGACCCAGAGCTCCACAGCAGCTCCTGTGACACCCGTCCTCCACCTTATTGCACAACACAAACCCAATGTGCAACTCAACTCAGAGCAGCTCATGAGCCTCATGTCAAAGCTGTGTGTTTGGCGCTGAATGATGACAATGGTGGTGAGTCATATTGTCATATGATTCTGTATAGTATCGAATAGAATAGAAAGTACTTCATTCATCTCTAGAGGGAAATTCACGTTACAGTAGCTGAAGAACAGAGGTAAAAAAAGAGAAGAGAAAAGGATGGTACACAGAAAATACTAGCAATCTAGTAGAGTCAAAATGGGACAAACAAACTGCAGCCACTGCTTCACAATAAAAACATTAGACATGCAATGTGTGATACCCCCCCGTCACACACACTCACTCACTCACACACACATGCACACACACACACACACACACAGATGAAGTCAGCGTTAGACACATAAGTTTAGAAACAGAGGCTAAAAAATAGCTTGTAAATGAATGAATGGTAGCATGTCACATGAATGATGACGTGCTTGAACACGTCAGATTGTTTCACAACAACATTCTTGATCCATCAGCCCAACTTGAGGGTGCAGGGATAAATGATGCCACTGCAGAGAAATAGATGTTTTCACGGTCAGCAAAGACAATATGACCCATTCTAAAGAGTAGAATCATTTCATTCAGGTGTGACACAGTCAAATCACATGTCAGTTTGGCAGAACCTTCGTGTTGTGTTCATTATATCAATATCAATATCAATCATTGTGTATAAATTCTGATGACTGTGGACTGATAGTGTGAGGACAGAAGGTCAGAGGACATAGAGTCAAAGGTCGCTGTACCCTGTCCTCAGTAGTCACATGTACAAGATGGCCTCCTCCTTCTCCTTCTTCTTGTGTTTATCTTGACACCTTCACATGGTGCGTGAACAGACTGAGGAGGTAGAGTGGTGTGGTGCTCCAGTGTGAAATTCCCTGAGCAGGATGTTGAAACTTGAATTCTTCTTAATATATCATCAACTTGTGTGTGGGAACAAACATGTCAGTGAGTGTGAATGTGGGGGACTGAGCTGTCAGTGAGCAGTAATATTGAACTTTGTCCAAGGTAACTTTCTTTCATTCTTTTCCTCATTTAAGAAATATGTTCTCTTATTATTTTGTTGCGGTCAACTGCTCATGGAGCCTGTTGAACCAGCAGCAAGAAGCTCGCTGATTGGCTGTTGACTGGGTCAAGCAGATGAAAAAAAAAACAGATGAATTTCCTTGTTTTTCATCTGCACATCTTTCTCATCCTCCTTTCCTTTGTAAAATCAGAGTGTGTCGAACCGTAGAAAAGCAGACTGGGTTAGACCTCTGTTAGTCTTTCAGGTGTGTGAACAGAAGAATTAGTTTTTTTTTGTCTGTTACACAAAGGATTTGCTGAGCAGACGGATGTGAATGATGTTTAATGTTTGGTGTGCCGTGGCATTGTACAGTCAGATGTCCTGCGATGTGATGACCAGCAGAAGAACCTGGATGCAGCACAGATGGACACTTGAACGTTGGGGGAATCCCTCCCTAATCATTTCTGTCTCTCTCCTCAGGTGTAAGCAGCTCAGGATGTCCGCCCACCTCCTCCTCCTCCTCCTCCTCCTCCTCCTCCTCCTCCACTGCCCAGGGCTTCTCCCTCGCTGAGCCAGCCATGACCAGCCAGCACACACATACACACCCCTCCTTCAGCTCCATCCACTCCATGGCCGAGCAGCAGCAGGTAACACACCAACACAAGTGATGGGAAGTGATGTCTAGCTGTTGGTTTTCAAAAATCAACAGGACGGATTCATGAAGCATTTATCTGATGTTACTTCCTCTGAGGTTGTTGTTCATTTTTTCAATTCAATGAAACTGCTTTATGAAACGGGCCCTGAAGTTCCTTTTCACAACAGCATTGTCACTTTCAACAATGTGACTAATACCTACAGTATCTTAGCCAACTGTAGCTTCTTCTTCTATTTCTTAACCCACCAGTATTCTATTAGAACTACTACTGCTGCAGTAACAGGAGAGATGACTGTGTGCGTCCTGTGTTTGCGCTGTAAATGTCCACGTCTCTCTCCTCTCCAGATTCTCACCTGTTGTTGTTGTCGTTTTTGTGTGCAGGTGCTGTCTGATATGACCATACTCCAGCGGAGGATCCCCCCTAGTTTCAGAGACCCTGCCAGTGCGCCACTGAGGAAACTCTCTGTTGACCTCATCAAAACTTACAAGCACATCAATGAGGTTTGACACTCACTCACTCACTCACTCACTCTTCAGTTTTTAATCCTACAGTATCTCTCCAAAAATGACAAACATGTCCAAGGTTTTCTTTAAAAACATACCTCTAATTTTTCAGGTCTGACAGCTGTTATGAACTAATGAACTGAATGATATTTGCTCTGCTGAACACGATGAATGAATTCAGCTTTTAGCTTATATTGATCGGTTGTATAAACACCTCAGAATCAAACATTGTCTCTTCGGCGATAATCACGTCTAATCAGCTACTGCTACTACACCCGGTACGATAGAAGGTGATGGATTATCTGATCCTACAAAGATACATCCTGGTCCTCTGAGAAGAAAGTGATCCACAGAGGTAGTGCAGAGTGAGAACATTCACCATCCCACACGGGTTTCATCCTCAGGTGTACTATACTAAGAAGAAGCGGCGGGCCCAGCAGGTCCCTCCTGAAGACAGCAGCACCAAGAAGGAGAGAAAAGTCTATAACGACGGCTATGACGACGACAACTACGACTACATTGTCAAAAATGGAGAAAAGTGGCTGGACCGCTATGAGATCGACTCACTAATTGGGAAGGGCTCCTTCGGACAGGTGAGGGAGTCTCTGCCCAAACTACGCTAATGCCAAACTCCAGTCTCCATCTTTTCTACTTTACAGCTGAGCTAAGATGCTGGAGCTTTGTGGTCTATGCACGTAGATATGCTGGAGTGTGTTTCTCCCTGAACCAAACATGAACGTAAATTGAAAGTACAGAATGAGTCAGTTGGTCATTTCAGGTTACCAGCAGGTAACTGCGAGTCAAGACCAGATTGAACAATGTACAGCACGGATACAAGTTCAGTATCTCCACAAAGGTCCATTGATGAAACTGACCACAAGTTTTTCTTAACAAAAATGTGAAATATCCATGGTAAGAAATTGTTTTGATTACTTACCTAGGCACAAGCTCCCTGCTAACCCTAACCACCATAAAGGATGAGTCTGAATATTTGAGGATGTGAGGCCTTTTCTCCCCCGGTGTGCTGACGAACAAATATGTGTGTGTGTCTGTGTCTGCAGGTGGTGAAGGCCTACGACCACCACGAGCAGGAATGGGTTGCCATTAAGATCATTAAGAATAAAAAGGCCTTTCTAAACCAGGCACAGATTGAACTTCGCCTGCTGGAGCTCATGAACAAGCATGACACTGAGATGAAATATTACATAGGTAAGCTGGACAGCACACACACACACACACACACACGCACACACGCACACACACATACGACTAACTACCTGCAGCAGGAACTTGATTAAAATATGCAACTGTAAAATTGTCTAAATACATTTTGATGTGTCACAGTCTCCATCCTGTCAGGTGTGTCACACTGGTGTACTGACAGTAGATCTCATAATGTCTGAATATGATTTGATATATTGTATATGATTGTACATGACTTTTCATTATTCTTAACATGATATATTTAACTGCTTTAATGTCCAGATTGATCTGTTGACCCCTAAACTTTCTGTGTGTTTCTGTGTGTGTCTGTCTGTGCGTGTGTGTCCACAGTCCACTTGAAGCGTCACTTTATGTTTAGGAACCATCTGTGTTTGGTGTTTGAGTTATTGAGCTACAATCTGTACGATCTACTGAGGAACACCAACTTTCGAGGCGTCTCCCTCAACCTCACCAGGAAATTCGCACAGCAGCTTTGTACAGGTGGGTGCGTGGAAACTCACACACACACACACACACTCACTCACTGGGGTTCACGCAGACCCAGAGCTGATTCTTTTTTCCCCATGGAGCTGTTTTCTGTGTTTTTGCTGACGTGTGGTCACAGAGACAGTGAATTGTTCCATAGAGTCACTGCAAACTGGAAACATCATTCAACTGTTGAATCAGAAGTTAACTGTCGGCTGGAGAAGCATAAGTGAACATGTGGACGTCTGATACGTTGCTGCTGATCTGATGATATAAACTATACATCAGCTTGAAACCAGTGTCTCTTTGTCTTGTATTATAGTGAGAAATAATCCCCCAAATCCACTTCTGTCAACAGCCTTATTATTCCTGGCCACTCCCGAACTGTCAATCATCCACTGCGACCTGAAACCTGAGAACATCCTGCTGTGTAATCCCAAGAGATCTGCCATCAAGATCGTTGACTTTGGGTCGTCGTGCCAGCTCGGACAGAGGGTGAGCAGCACTCACACACGCTCGCTGCTCAGTGCTTCATCAGGGCCATAGTTGTTAAACGTTGGTCGGTGCTCTCCCCCTTCAGATTTACCAGTACATCCAGAGCCGGTTCTACCGCTCCCCTGAGGTTCTGTTAGGAATGCCATATGACCTGGCCATCGACATGTGGTCTCTGGGCTGTATCCTGGTGGAGATGCACACAGGGGAGCCTCTCTTCAGCGGCTCCAATGAGGTAAAGACCCAAATGTCAAAAAGAACCTCAGCAGTCAGAGTGAAATCTTGAATGCTGTCAAAAATCAGCCCACATTCTGGAGATAATTGAACGAAATCGGAGAGAAATTTGATTTTTGATTTGATTGCGTTGTATAGATGTTTGAATATTAGATTGTTTCTGCTCTGTAGCAGTTTTTGATGTTGAATGTGTTTTTAATTCTAATTTGAATGTAGCT
>CAAKHB010007926.1:21474-40846 GCA_901007665.1 Aeoliscus strigatus | reverse complement strand
TTCAGCGGCTCCAATGAGGTAAAGACCCAAATGTCAAAAAGAACCTCAGCAGTCAGAGTGAAATCTTGAATGCTGTCAAAAATCAGCCCACATTCTGGAGATAATTGAACGAAATCGGAGAGAAATTTGATTTGATTGCGTTGTATAGATGTTTGACTATTAGATTGTTTCTGCTCTGTAGCAGTTTTGATGTTGAATGTGTTTTTAATTCTAATTTGAATGTAGCTGTATGTTCAATAAAGTTGTGGAAACGACAGTCCTATTTTCTGTCAACTGTGTCCTCCTCTTATGGCCTGCATTTCTGTGTGTGTGTGTGTGTGTGTGTGTGTGTGTGTATAGGTGGACCAGATGAATAAGATTGTGGAAGTCCTGGGAGTTCCCCCCAGCCACATGTTGGATGCAGCTCCTAAAGCCAGGAAGTATTTTGACAAGCTGTCAGATGGTTTGTGGACGGTGAAGAAGAACAAGGACATCAAGAAGGTGTTTGATTTCACTTCCACTTCTCCTTTCTGAACACGCCGCATCAGACTGTAGGTTTGGAAACTACCTCAGGAACCTCTGTTCATATTGTCTGTGTGTGCTGTGTTTCCAGGAGTATAAGCCCCCGGCTACACGCCGTCTTCATGAGATTTTGGGTGTAGAGACTGGGGGCCCCGGAGCCCGGAGGGCAGGGGAGCCAGGACACGCCCCCTGTGACTACCTAAAGTTTAAAGGTAAACCAGCACTTTGAGCATCTGTCTACAAATGACTGGTTTTATCAGATAAATGTACTTGCGTGCCAGCTACAGAACAATGGAAGGTTCTGGAGGGGAATCAGAACCTGTCCTGATGAATAGGACGGGAACCAGTGAAGCGCTAAGCCTCTGAACTAAATGTTCCAGTCCATCTGATCAGACGTGATGTTTGGTGGTGTCAGATGCTGCACTAGTTGTGTGTCTGACACCATGGGGAGGGTTCACCTGTGTGTCAGTGTGAGCGACAACGTTCCCATAAGCCCAGATCAAAACAGTGGATCACGCTGCTGGTCGCTGACGAGTTTGTCAAGGAGCTGTGAAAGAAAAGGGCAATTCACAGGACAAACCCAGTCAGGGACTTTCCAGAGCTGCCAGAGATAGTTCACAAAGCAGTGGTGTTTGATTGGGTTTTCAGTGGGCTGAATAAGGAAATGTACTGGAGTTTGAAGACTGATCAGAATGAGGGAAACACAGTATATAAACGGATCCATAGATTCTACTTTCCCCCTTCTGGATTCCATAGGAAGGGTTGTGATGGCAACTAAGAGGCAAAATGATGAAATCATCAAGGCTAGTTCACAGGGGTTCATGAGAATGTGTTTAAATACAGATATGCATTGACGTCTACCTCTTCCGTTTTCTAGCTCAAAGTCTGTTGAGTCTTGTATTTGCTGGTCTGGAGGTCAGATCACATCTTTGATCCAGTCACATCCAATGAGGCGTCAGCTGAGTGTCTGTGGTGAAAGCAGCAGTGGGGACACTAGATGATACTAGATGATCCACTGTTGAGCAGCAGTCGTTCCAAACAGTGAACTAGATCAAATTTCTTCTTATCACTACTCTTTCAGATCTAATCCTGCGCATGCTGGACTACGACCCGAAAAGCCGCATCACGCCATTCTACGCCTTGCAGCACAATTTCTTCAAGAAGACCACAGATGAAGGAACCAACACCAGTTCATCCACATCCACCTCTCCTGCCATGGACCACTCCCATTCAACCTCCACTACAAGCTCTGTTTCCAGCTCTGGTAAAACCACCCGCTGACCTTCTCCTCCCTCCACTTCCTCGCCTGCTCTTCTTCCCTTCACTCACCAGTCCTGTTCGTTGTTTTGAATATTTCGCAGCTGCATAAAACCTAGTAGTAACACAGGGTGGAGGGATGCTAAGCTAATGCTAAGCTGCCTGCATCAGCACACATTGTAAACAGTGACATAAGCCCCGCCCTCATGAGAAAACAGTTTTGATTTGAGGAGAAAAGACTGGAACAAATACACACTTCAGTCATCTGCTGGGGTCCTGACAAGAATAAAAGGAGCCGGGGTTTCAAGAATCAGTTCTGACTTGAGAAAACTGTGAGTTCAATGCGCATCTGTGTCTTTTTTTTGTCTTTTTTCAGGTGGCTCTAGTGGTTCTTCCAATGACAACCGCAACTACCGCTATAGTAACCGCTACTACAACTCTGCTGTTACACATTCAGACTATGAGATGACCAGCCCTCAGGTACTGACACTGCAGACAGGACACATCTGACTCGCCCCGCGTCCAGGATCAGATCTTAGAATTAGAGAAGATTGTCAGCTGCCGCAGAGCGTGAAGCTGACAATGAAGTTCAAACAGGCGACAAATGTTGACATTCAGGTGTTTCTCCGTGGAACTATCCGTGAACTATTGCAGTCGAATCCTGACGTTAGTCCTCCCATCACCTCCTTGATTCTCATGAACTGTGTATGGGTTGAAGTGAGAATCCTCAAGTGTTGGAGGTGGATCATCATACAAACACTAGCTCTCGACCCTGGTGCTAATTGTCTTCAAGGACAATGTATGCCTCTGTGAAAGGTCGACGGCGTAGTCTGATGTCACCTCTCCAGAAATGTAAGTACACGTTGCAGTGATGTGGAACTCCACGGGCAACAACAACTGTGACCACCGTCATGTGACTTTCCCAGCTCTCGGGGCAACACTTCTGTGTTTGCCGAGAAAAATGAAAAAGTCAGCAGAACTTGTTGTAGTTAGTGTGGTTCTAAGACCCGCTTACTTTGAGTCGCTATTACTTGACGTAAACAACAACACAACCCCCCCCCAATAAAACAGACAGATTCAACAGAAATAAACACACACAACAACGTTGGATCCCCACATAGGGGACAGCGTTTGGTCTGCGTCAGTTTGATGTAGAAGCATAAATCCACAGAAAGCAAACAAAACACAACCTCATGTAGTCCTTTAATTTAGGTGTGACAAAATCAAGTGAAACAACTCAAGAATCCTCATGAAGAGATTTTTCCATTAATCCTGAAATGAGGAAAATTATTTTTCACTTCTATTTCTACATAAACTGACAGAAATCAAACAAAATGTACATGAATTCCAACATACAAAATTAAAGTTTTGTATGTTGGAATTCAGTTCATCAGTAAAACTGGATTGAGGAGTTACTGATTTCAAACATGAAACTCTCAGTTTGTGAGTTTGTTCATCCTGAAATAAAGGAGAATTGCAAATTTTTCAGTAATATTTCCAAACCAAATCGAACCAAACATATTTAAGGTTTCATATGTTTGAGTTCAGTTTATCAGTGACTTAAATTCATGTTTCCCACTAAAACTACTTTCTGGAACAGGCTCCTGGTTTTTATGGCATGATGATGATGATGATGATGGTACTGGCACTAACAGGTGCCTCCACCCCTCAGGCACCTTCGCAGCAGCAGATGAGGATGTGGCCAGGCAGTGATGGTGGAGGTGGGGGTCAGGACCCGGCATACACCCAGTTGCTGCTCCACAAGCCAGCTGCCTCCCAACAACACCAGCGCCACTTCTTGGACCCGCCCCATCATCCCCACCCGACTTACTCTCACCACGGGAACGGTGGCCGTGGCCTGCGGCAGGCGGGACAGACGGGCATCGGTGGAGGGGGAGGTCAGCAGGGATCCTCGCCCCAGATGAGTGACAGCATGGATGTGGGCGTGTCCCTAGGGCTGCATCACCTGGGGGCAGTGTCTTCCATGGAGGCCTCTCAGTTTGGTTCCGCCTCCCTGCCCCTTGCTCTGCCAATCGGACTGTCTGCCTTCCGGACTCGGACGGCCCCCACCGCCCCAGGGCCACAAGCCCCACCCCCTGAGGACTACTACCCTGCCTCCAACAACAATAACCCCGCTGCAGGGGGCAGGGGGAGGCCGGACTCGGACGAGGGGCCAGCCAACTCTTGATAAAACCTGAACCATGCCCTAAAGCCATACAATTTTAACTACAACTACTACAACTACACACATCCAGCCGGAGTTCAGAGACAAAGAGAAGAACTTTGTGCTGACGGAGACAGTTTGTACTGCATGAGAGGAGGAGGAGGACGGAGGAGGATGCTGGGAAAACTCTTCTTTCATCCTCTTTTTAAGTTTTTTGTCTTTTGTTGCAACTGTAATTGGAAAGGAATGATTGTTTTTATTAATATTATTCTTGTTGGTTAATATTATTTGATTTTTCTGTGGTTTGAGGAGTTGTGTGTTCTACTTGGTTGTTTGAGCGTGGAGAGGAGGAGGATGAAGAGGACGAAGGTTTTCCATTTCACTCCATGCGGAGGCTGTAAGTGGAAGGAGTGCACACGTCGGTTGGTTACAACACGAGTGTGTTCACATTTACATTAGTTTGTTCACGTTCACATTAGGATGTTCACGTTTAAGACGTTTAGAGACGAGCGGTCTTACTCTGCCCACACACGCACGCACACACACGCTGCATCCACAGAACAGACAGTGGTTTTGACAGGGGTAATGGAGTGTATGTGTGTGCCTGTGTGTGTGTGTGTGTGTGTGTGTATATGTGTGTGTGTGTGTGTGTGATTCCAGACTCCTGGATTCTCTCTCGGGTCTGTCTGAGTGTTTTTCTTTTGGGTCGGTCGAGTCCTCCCTCTGTCACTCTCTGCCTGTTGGTGACGGAGCATGGAGAGAGAGAGAGAGGGAGGAAGGTGGAGGGAAGAGAAGGTGACAGGACACTGATGCCTTCCTGGCGCTCACAGGGATCTTCTCCTCATCCTCCCCCTCTCCCTGCTCTCCTCTTCCTCTCCTCCTCCTCCTGTTGTGTTTCTCCTCCAGACAGCTCCTCCTCTCTGTGCTGCTAATCACCATGACAACTGGTTCGGATTGCTGCTAAAGATCCAACACAGATCAATAAAGAAATAGAACAGAAATTTAAAAAAAAAAACAAAAAAAAACTTTTTAACCCTTCTGCTTAAGAGAAAAGGATAAAGTAAGAACCACTGCATCTCAATGTATTTATTACTATTTAACAAGAAAAAACAAACTGAAAGTAACCCTTTTTCTGCTCTTCTTTGTTTGGTTGCCTTCTTTCTGCAGGTGAGCTCTGATTGGCTATTGTAACAGTGACAGTCACTGGTGACAGGGGAATGTCACCAGTTGTGGGGGCTGGGTGGAGGGGAGGGGCGGGGTAAAATAAAGTTGGATATATAATAAGAATAAAGAGTATACTTTTGCACACCAAAGTCAAACAAACAACAGCTCTCCGCTTTTCTTCCTACTAACCTGATCCATGACCTCGTAACCTCTCAGGATGAAGCTGGTCGCTGAGGCTCAGATTGTTTCTACACACACACACACACACACACACACAGGATTTAATCTCTCTCCGTGTCCTGCTACATCAACACAGTATGCTACTCATCAGATACACGACATGAGAAAACACGACATGGTCGGAGACCGGTAGAAAAAGCTCCGTGAGGCATCAGTCCAACTGGTGAGACCAAAGTGACATTTGATCTTGCTGCTGAGCTCTTTATTTTAATTTATTGTTGACTTTTCCCTGTCTCTGTTGCTTCATGTGGTGTGTTTGATATTCAAGTGAATGTAGGAACATAAGTAGCTAACGGCGGACAGTTTTTCCTCTGTTTCTGAGAGGACATCAAGTCATTCCATGTTCAGCATCGCTGTTTGGAGAGTGCAGATGTACTTGATGTGAAAAGATGAATTCAGAGAAGCTGTGTCTGAGAGAACATCCCTAAACCATACGACACACAAACACACACTAAAACCTACAGCAGCATCACACACGTGGCAACAGAAGAGACAAATGCTGGACAATGACCTCATCCACAGGAGGGGTGTTCTTCATATGACAGTATATATCAGAATTTGTTGATTCTTGGACTTAATTTTGTAGTTATTAGACATGGTTTATAACTTACATCTTCCTAAGACACATGTTCACTGGTTTGTTTTTAACATTGTGAGATTCTCTGTGGAGATGATCTGCCAATGGAGCCGTTTGCTGGAAGTCTGAACTCAGAAGCAGCTCGTATGAACGTTCTTCACAGTTTGTAGCAGCAGGGTACAAGGAGAAAAAAATCCCCCGTTAAATCATGATATTGATGAAATTGCACAGACATTTGTCGTGTATTTACGCTGAACATACTTCACACAACCACAGGGTGGCGATAATGGTCGACTTCACTGTTGAAAACACCGCAAATTATGGCGGTAAAAGAAGAACTGACGACGATTATGCTCGATGAGGAAGGTGTGTGTATTCTCTAGTGTCGCCTCGGTGGAAACACGGAACTTTTATTCACCTGTAACCGGTCTCATTTAAAGGTAACTCCAGTCCGTGTTCGCTCCTTGCATTGTTTTAGGTGTGTGTGTGTGTGTGTGTGTGTGTGTGTGTGTGTGTGTGTGTGTGTGTGTGTGTGTGTGTGTGTGTGTGTGTGTGTGTGTGTGTGTGTGTGTGTGTCACAGTTTCTGTCATTTTTATCGTTCAAATCTCACGTGTCATTCGTCACCGGTGCTAGCTTGTAGCACTAGCTAACGTGTCTCTTCACAGGTTTTTAAGAGTCGTGACCCATTCCGAGAACGGAATGTCACCATGAACCAGCTGTCAGTAGGTCGGTTAGTTAGATAATTAGTCAGTGGTTCGGTCTCTACGAGCAGCCGGTGGCCGTATAAACTTGCCGATATTTTACAGCAGATTGTCTCGTTTGTCTTCAGTGACATTGGACAACAGTAGACAGACTGACATGTCTGATAAACCAACTTTGTCCATATCAGCCGACAGCACTAGAGAGACACGCCTGTGTGTGTGTGTCTGTGTGTGTGAGTGTGTGAGAGTCATGACTAACCAGCCTTTTGATGCTTGTCTATTAGTGTAGTTACGGTGCCAATCACATGAACTGAATGAAAACGTCAGGCTTCTTATACTTTAAAGGTTTTTGAATTTGATACATTTGAAACATAAGATAATATTAAGTCTTTACCAGTCAGTCAAATATTATTCTACTTCTAAGGACCTGTTTTCTATTTTGTTGATGCATTCAGCCAATGAGAACAGTCGCGGTCCTTGGAGGGGGCATTGGGGGTTTGGCAGCATCTTACTACCTTTGCAAGAGCCCTCAGGTTACCAAGGTAACACACCATCTGACACATGCATTAAATTACATACATAAATTAAATGAGTTCATTTGAATACACTGTTAAATAATATACTACTACAATGTTTCACAGCACAATACAGTACAGACCAAAGCACAAAGCACATATTTCTACATGAAAAATGTGGTTTTGTCCTGTATTTAAGACTCAGAAGGACTCAGATAGGTCATAGATGAATGATGATGATGATAATAAAAAATACACAACAACTGCAGGACTGTACACAGATCAGATACAGGCAACCCACTATATTGACCCACATCCAACTGATCAATCAAATACCCAACAGACCCCCAAAAATTCAGGCTGATTGTCTGTACTTGTCTCTTTATTTCACTCGTGCTGCTGTGTCCCTCTCAGGTCGTCTTACTGGAATCCAGTGGTCGGTTTGGAGGTTGGCTGAGCTCCACCAGGAGGTCTGACGGAGCCGTATTTGAACATGGACCCAGAGGGATTAGACCTGTCGGCGCAGTTGGACGCAACACACTCAATATGGTGTGTTCAGAGCACAACTTGTGTTTCAGTGATGTTGTCTTGACCTTTCACCCCTGGGTGTGTAGGTGGAGGATGTGGGTCTTGCAGAGGAGATTCTCCCAGTCACCTACAGTCACGTTGCATCCAAGAACAGATATTTGTATGTTCACCAGCAGCTGCACAGGATGCCTTCAGGAATCAGGTACACGACATTGTCACTGGGAATCTGGAATCTGTTTGGGGTCAGAGCCCGCTGACCTTTAAAACCTGCTCCCACTCAAACTTCAACACACACGTCAGGTGTGCTGAATGTTTGCAGGTGTTGTCCAGCAGGTGGCGACATAATCCAAGCTAACTTTGAGCCATGTTGCCATGGAGACCTACTCTCGTCTGAGGTTGTTGGGTGATGAGTAGGTGAGTATGTGTCCCTCTGTAACGTGTCTCTGTGGTTTGTGTGCGTCAGCGGACTCGTGAGAACTATCCCGCCCTTCTCCCGCCCCCTCCTCTTCAGTCTGGCCAAGGAGATTCTGGTGAGAAAAAACAAGGCGGAGGATGAGTCCATCCATTCGTTTGTTTCTCGGAGACTGGGGAAAGAGGTGAGTGCAGCTGAGTGATGGCCGAACGTATCAGTGTTTGTGTGTGCACAGTGTTACAAATAGACTCGGATAGAGAGACCCAGATCCAGACAGACTCAGTTACAAACACTGTTACAAACAGCCCTGGTTACAAACAGACTGTGTGTTCCTCCAGTTGTTGTGGTGTTGTGTAATTCGTCAGCTGTGTCATGGAACTGCTTGTCGAGGTTCCTTCAGGCTGAGTGTCGTTCTGTCTGGTCTCTGAACAGCTGGCAGACGTGGCGGTGGACAGTTTATGTCGTGGGGTGTTTGCGGGCGACTGCAGGCGGTTGAGTGTGCGCTCTTGTTTCCCCGTCTTGTACAACGCGGAGCAGCGGCGAGGTTCTCTGACGCTGGGTCTGCTGCTGGGCTCAGGTACGCTCAGCTGGTATCGATCCACGCTATGTCACATCTGAAGTGTTTTTTTTATTTTTGCCGTTGGTGACTCTGCGGAGACTCTGTGAGTCACGTGATCAGACCAGCGTCTCTGTGAACCAACAGGTCCGTCTCCAGCGGTTCCTGCCGGCCGGCTCAGTCAGACGTCTGTGAAGGAGTCGTGGGCTCAGTGGTCTCTGAGAAGAGGACTGGAGTCGCTGCCCGAGTCCCTCTGTCAGTTTCTGCAGCAGAGCGGCAGAGTGGAGCTGCACCAGGACGCAGCCGTCAAACACCTCAGTGCCTCGGCTGCCGGCTGGACGGTAAGTCGTCTGTGTCCTCATCAGTCCCGTCTGCTCCCATCGGCCGCCGCAGCTGATTAGCAACGGTTAGCATGCTAACGCTGGTGTGAGGAGAGAGATGTGGACTGCTCACGTCTTATTCATCTTTGTGTTCATGGTGTTCGTGTGTGTGTGTGTGTGTGTGTGTGTGTCTAGATCCATTTGGAAGATGGGATCATGTCAGCTGACCACATCATCTCTGCGCTGCCAGCTCAAGGTGAGTGTTTGCAGGAAATCATCCAAAAGGGACTGGAGGAGCTGAACTGTGTTCACACATTACAACTGTCGGCCACAGACGTTAAACAGCAGCAAAGTTTGAATGAACAGAATTTTCTCCTGCGAGTAAACCTGAATGTGTCTGCTGCTACAGCTTCGTCTCCCTCTGTGTGTCCCTGTCAGTCCTCTCTGCCGTCCTGCCCTCCTCCTGTCAGCCTCTCATCCAGGAGCTGCAGCACATCGCCACGGTAACAACCGCTGTGGTCAATCTGGAGTATGAAGGTTCTGTCCTCCCTGTAATGGTGAGAGCTACACACACAGACACACACACTCTCTCTCTCTATCATTGATATTGAAGACTGTGGCTTGGATACATCCTTTATCAGTACAGTGACGTGAACAAACGTGTGTGTGTGTGTGTGTGTGTGTCTCTCTCAGGGGTTTGGTCACCTGGTTCCATCCTCTGAGGATCAGGGTTTACTGGGGATCGTCTATGACTCTGTTCCCTTCCCTCAACACAACAGACCTCATGGACAGACGACGAGACTGACGGTACGCGCACACACACACACACACACACACACACACACACAGAGTGGGGAGAACAAGTGTTTGTATACACTGCCAATTCTGTAGGTTTTGATGGAATACTTACTGGTGGGTAGATGATCAAATACTTATGTCATGCAATGAATATTAAATCATATCGATGTTTTTGGTATCACTGTTTTAGATTCCATCTCTTAGTACCTCTGATTAAAAACTACAGACCTGTACATGCGTCCTAAGTGGGAAAACCTGCAAAATCGTCAGTATATCAAATACTTGTGGCTAAAAGAGCCAGTGTCTTGTTGTACTTCCAGTTGGGTACAAAACAGAGAGCTGAGTGTATGAATATTTCAAAAGGTCTATTGTTCTCGTTGATTAGATATTTTAGTAAATGATCATAGATTATTGTACAAAACTGTTATATAAGTAACACAGTTAATTATTAGATACCTGAAGCCCTTGAGCATATACTGTACGTGTCAGATAATGTTCAAAGAGCAAACAAAGTTCATAGTGGTCAGTTTGTTTCCTTTAGACAACGTTAGCAAGGTGTGTTCTGTTGCTTAGCAACATGCAGATGCAGAGCCATGTGTTAGTAGAGTGAAATAATGTTCTTGCATCACTCAGAACTATTAATAAAATCATAACTTGTTTAAAATGATGTAATGGTCAACACCCCTCACTCATGTTCACCTTTGACCTGCACTCAAAGGTCAGAGGTGACTCACAGCAGAACAACCGCCGGTGTGATCGCTGACTTGTCACGGTGTCTCCCAGGTGATGATGGGTGGGGCCTGGTTCCAGGAAGCATTCGGGGCCCCAGCAGCAGTAACAGATGAGCAGCTGTTACAAAGAGCCACTGAGGCGGTGCGCCGCCATCTTGGAGTCCTGGCAGCCCCCTGCTGGAGCTATGTGGCCCTACAGAGGGTACGGAAATGACCCTCACCAGTTCCCCCACTCTGCAGATTCACTGCCAGAGACTGATGTGATACTAATCAGCTGTGTTCTCCCGTCAGGACTGCATCCCACAGTACTATCTAGGACACGCTCAGAGAGTTGGTAAGTACAAGCTAACGTGACCCCTCCAGCTATCAAGTAATCATCTACCTGTACCAGTGTCTGTTCCTATTCTGAAATAACTGCACTTTCCAACAAATGTGTGCAGCATTAAAAGCAGAAGCTGAATGTTGGAAAGGGAAGAAGCTTTTATGATTTGATCCTGATATTTAAAAGGTTTTTGTGTGTCTTTAAGAGTCCATGCGCAGCTTCCTAAAGAAGAAGAAGGTGTCGCTGTCTCTGATCGGCTCCTCGTATGATGGCGTGTCTGTGAATGACGTCATCTTCAGTGCGAAAACAGCAGTGGACGAGATGCTGGGCAGCGTCTGGGCCCCACAAAATAGTACACACACATAGTATATTTTAGCCAAATGTATAAATCAGTTACAATAAAGGAATGTTTGTGTTTCTTTGCCTTATTTTTCAGCCAAAAAAAAAAATCAGTCCACTTCTGCAACTCATTGGATGCTGGATCTTTTTAGTACAGATATCATTAAAATCTAAAACATGGCTGGCACCTTATGAAATAATCATTTGAAATTGGTGACAGGCCGTATGTAAACAACACCAGAAAGCTAAAGTGTGCATTAAAAAAAATACTCTTGTGGTTCTGACATCTATAACCAGTGACGTCATAAGTTATGTTTTATTTGGGGGAGAAAAAAAAAAGTTAACACCAATAATCTGACTGGAATCACAAAGAGCTGCAGAAACAAAGACTATCTGAGGCCCAGTTTCTTCTTCTCTTTCTGTTTTTTACGAACCACTTCCAGGTTCCGATCCCTCCACATACTCTTCCTCAGTTTGATGGGACGGCTGCCGACGTATTTGCCTGGAGGATCAGAGTTTCACAGCGACAGTCCAACACTTTTACATGAGATCAAAGGTCATGAGGAAGCTTGTGACAGGAGACTGACCGTTCATCTCTCTCATCGCCCTCACGTAGTCGTTGGGGTCTTTGAAGCTGACGAAGCCGTAGCCTTTCGTCTTCCCTGTGCGCTTGTCTCTCACCACCTGATCAGAACAATTCAACTCAGGTCAGACGACGAGCAGCTGTTAGTCCAAATATTTACTGCATCTGGGAGACGACACAGGACCAGCAGCTCTCTACACTGGACCACTAGGGGGCAGCAGAAACCAGACAAAGAAAACAACACAGCTTTGACCAGCTGTGTACATGTGTGAGAGCGGAGAAACACAAACACACCTTCGCTTTGAGGAACGACGGGTATCTGCTGAAGGCTCTGGCCAGTATGTCGTCATTCACCTCGTTACCAAGATCACCACAGAAGATACGGAAATCATCTGTAGCACAGACCGAACAAACTGTCAAGGCCAGAAAACAAACAAACAAACAAACACACGCTGTTTACCTGATTCCCACTCTAACAAACTGGGATCCTCCCAACTGGTTCCTGCTGCGGTGCGGATACACTTCTTCACCTTCTCTGACTTTGGTTTCTTCTTGTCCTCATTGGAACTTTCCACAGGCTAGAACATCACACACAAATCCGTTTCACACACACACAAGCGTCTGTTCTTTCACGTGAGTGGCGTTTTCCCTCCGTTCCGCTGCAGCGGTGTCACGGTGAAGTCAAACGCACCTCGTGGCGCGGCGGCTCATGCTCGGGCATGCTGGGCCCGATGACGGCGCTGCTGTCCTCGCTCTCCTTCTTGTCCAGGAGTCCCGCCGCCATCACGACAGCCTGCTGCTCAGCAACACGCGCCGCCAGTTCCTCCTGCGGGCAGATGATCAGACACAAGAGTCTTCACCTGTTCCAGGTTCGTTCCTGTTCGTGTGTAACTTCCACACATACCATTCTGGCTTGTCTCTGCGCGCGGACGTCAGTCCTCTTCAGCCCGACGGGAGTGGGCGGAGCTGCGTAAACGGTTGGAGCTGCCTGGATGATGGAAGGAGATGGTTTGATGGACGACGGGACTCCGTGTCTTGACGAGACAGAAACCATTGAGACCATGTCGCCAACCTGTAAAAGAGACACACACACAAACACACACATTAGGAGGGAAAACTAGGACATGACGACGTGAAGTCCAAGTGTGAGTGGGCGGGTTCAGTTCCGACCGGAGGTGCAGGAGCCAGAGGCTGCATCCGTGGAACCCCCTGAGCGGCTGGGCCCTGCAGCTGAGGGGGGAGCATCATAGGAGGAGGCGGAGGAGGCCGAGGAAGAGGAGGAGCTACAGGAGGACCACGCATGAGCTGCAGCCTCTGTCCTCCTGTTTGCAGGAACACATCCGTTAAAACGGTCATTTCATCACAAACACTGATTGGGACTGACGGCCGTGTGTGGAAAACGCACCAGGTCTCTGCAGGATGTGAGGGACGAAGGCCGGTCTCATCATTGGAGGAGGGGGAGGAGGACGGACGGGAGGGACTGGAACACACACACACACACAAATGTAGGACAAACTTCATCAGGCCTCTTCTACCCTCAGAGGAAGATGCGTTTTATTACCATGTACAAACACCTGCTCTGACTGATTGGAATTCATCTTTGTCTGGAATCATTCCGATCCTAAATGATCATACTTGCATTGACGATAACACTTTATTCGACATCTCTTATTCCAATAACACATGAAGAGATCGATCCTTGTATATTATTGTTCTTATATAGAATAAAACACAGTCCACTAACAATCAGATTTTCATATTACAGCGGTGTGTGTGTGTGTGTGTGTGTGTGTGTGTGTGTGTGTGTTTGTGAGAGAAAGAGGCAGCTCATACTGACCTGGTCCGACAAAGGTTGGAGGGGGGCCTACATAAGTAGCTGCTCGGGCCTCTAACGTTTGCTGGACCTAAGAGAAGAGAGACGGGAGTCATCAGTCAAAATACGTCTTTTGTCCGTGACTACGAGGAAAAAACAGAAAATGGATGAATTCCCCCACAACCATCCTGATGAAAAAAGTTCTAAACGCTATGGATCAATACAAGAATAATGACAATAATAATAAAACTCAGATAATTAGAAAACCAGAATATTACGTTGGTAACTTAGCACAAATCATTTTGACAGTATTATGATCCAGATACTAGAGCATTAGAACAGACCTGTCTGTATGTGTTGGTGCCTATGATGGGTCGAACCATCGGAAGACCCAAAGCGACGGGAACGGCCTCCATGACGGGGGAACCTCCAGTGACTGGACCACCGAGGACCTCCTGCTCAAAACTACAGAGAAACACGGATGTTTAATCTGTGGGAGCAAAGTCATACTTTGCTTGTTGGTTTATTGAATCCATGCGTGATCCACTGACAAATGCTTCTGACTACAGGACGTTAGGGTGAGAATCCAACTCACAGAGCCATTTCAGCCTCCATCTCCTTCAGACGCTCCTCTCCTGACTTGAGCGCCATGCTGGGAGACAAACACAGAATGACCATTTTAATAACAGGAGCCACATTGGGCTAACGTTCAACAGGTTTATGTTCTTATTTATTTGATGGTCATTATTTATGGTGTTAGAATTATGTGTCTGCGTAGCAACCTAACAGGTGAAATACACTTTGCAGTGCATATTTTCAGTCAACAGTAGATACGACGGAGTAACTCAGAAAGACATTGAACCACCCTGGTGATTCTTTAAAAAAACTCTGAAAATGGCTGTACTGATTTGTAATATTTGTTACCCTCATTTGCATGCAAAGAATATAAAAATACATAAACTTGGTACTTACATTATCTACAGTTGTACACAGGAGATGAAAAGTGGAAAGCACACTAGTTTATAGCAGCGGTGAAAAGCATTAGCTAGCTAGCTAGCTAACACCACCGTTGACGCTAAAGACGCACAGCGGTGTTAAATCACCGCGCAGCTCACGTTTAACTCGATTCTAAACCACCGTATTACAAAGACCAGACGTGCTTAATGGGGGAAACCAGTAGCTAAAGTAATAACGGCGGCACACACTTCGAAGGTAGTTTTCTGCTAGCTTGTAGCCAGTTACAGGAGCAGGCGCTTGTGTTCCGGTTCTTCTTCTTCCTCTTGTTCTACGGCGGTAGTCAGCCGGGGTTTGGTGCACTACCGCCACCGCCTGTTCACCCCTCACTACTACCAGTACGACTAACTACCACAACTATTAATAATCATAATGATGTTGTGTTTATATCGCACTTTTCCTTGAGTTAAAATGCAGTGCAAAATAGCTAACATAGATATAATATATGTGCTACATATAAACGTTTATTTGTGCCATCCACTGCCAATGGATTGAAAAACAGTCAGTGTGTATAACTATGGTAGGAACTTTAATTCCTTGAAGGATTTGTTTGTTTGTTTATGATCCAACATCAAGCAAATAAATCAGTCCGTGCCAGCTAAATGAAAAAAGCTCGGATGCCTGATTTGCTTCTAAACTAAGCTTTTCATTTCTGCACTTGAAAACACATTATTTATAATGTCATGGTGGGGGAATATGGTGCAGGAGCATTTTAATATATATCTGTTTGATCTGTGGATGTAACAAACTGGCAAGTGAGTGTATGTCAAGTATTTTATTAACAGACAAGCAGGAAAAAATAATTGCTTTTTTGCAGATGAGAAACTTAAATGATCCACATCAGAAAAAAATGAATCTGATTCTTTTTCAAGCACAGTCAGGTATGTACAAAGTTTACAGAACGTAGTTTACATCCACGTCTTTACCTGGTCACCAACATCATCATGCGTCCATTTCGGTCCGTAACAACACTCTGATGATCAGATTTTGGTGTAAGATGAAACAGCATCAGTGGGAAGAATCCAGCATTTGTCAGTGAGTGTATTTGAATGTGGGTGTAAAGATGAAGTGTTTCAGTCTGACGCAGTAAGACGGTTGATGTGTCTTCTTACATTCCACTCACACTGCTGCTCCTGCAGTTGGGATGCGGCAGTGTTGCTATGTTGATAATACTTCCATCACATGTTCAGCAGGATGTCATTCCATCAACAGAGATCATAACATATATATATATTCATAAAAAATAAGGAACCCTTGTCTCATTTCAGTAATAAAATACCAACATTGTGTTTGTGAACTAGATGTTTTGAAAAACGGACAGCTGGAAATGGCCTAACTTGTTTTGTTTCTGGTTTAGCCCTTTAGAACACGTTACATACACAGCAGCTATTTCTATTTCACCAAGGTTGTTTAATTCACCATGTGGTTTCCTCCCTTCCTCCCTAACTCGAATCTGCTCTGAGCTGAGTATAAAGTGCAATTATTGTTAAATCATGATGCAGCACAGCTTTTAACGCAGCATCTTCACAAAAACTGATGGTAAAAAACATTCTAAATAAAGGGTGGTTAGTTCATATGGAGAGCTAAGACTGCATCACTTTGATAGGACTCAACTAATAAATGAATGTAATAAAACAGAAGTTAAAAATACAATCTGGAAATAAATATGGACAGGAAACTAAATGCGTTACTTGTATGTGTTATTTCACAGATGAATTAATTCATTTTCAATTATCATTTGATGTTAATAATCCTGCATTTATTCACTCATATGTTAAGGAGGATATAAGAAATGGTAATATATGAAATAAATACATAAACATGAATAGGAACAGAAATAAAATGTCTCATTGAGATCTGATTTTAAAAAAGGTCAAAGGTCACCCCATTGTTTTACAGGTGAAGAAATGAAGCAGGAAAAAATAATGAAAGGGAATTAAACACAAACAATAATGAAATGCAAATAAATTTACAAAAATATATATTTTTAATCTACGAGCCTTTTTTTACATTTATTTAGTGTGTTTTATTGATTTCTTCATGATTAAATTGTCGTATTCCAAACTTCAAATCGTGCTTCATTTACTTCTGCCAGGAACGTGACTCAGGAAAGGATCGTTGTTATTTCTAAATGAACCCTGGGGTGTTTTCTCCTCCAGTTGTTGTACGTTGATGTTTGTTTCAAGTATCACACCTGAGTTAAAGGTCTCAACCTCCTGTCAGAGGTCACGTTCATTGTCATCCCATCCCGACGTTTCCATGGGCGACCGTGCAAAGGTCAAATTCAGTTGCTGGGTCCAGGAAACACACACTGAGTCTCTGCGGTGTTGGAAGCATGAAGCTCATGAAGCTCATGAAGCTCATGAAGCTCATGAAGCTCATGAACTGTTGTTTCATCAGGTCTAAAAAGGTGTGTTTAAAACCAACAACTCTTCAGATGTAAATATTCCCTTACAAAAAATCCCACAAACATGTATGTACAATAAAAAGTAGAGGTCAAAGTTGTCTCATACGTGAAGGATTTGATTCCAAAGAATGAATCTTTTGTGAAGGTCACACCGTGGTCTCACCCTGGAGACTGCCGGCCAGTCTGGAGTAAAACCTCCTCCAGGAGCTGAGGGTCTTTCCAGTCCAGATCCAGAATCCCGATGTGATGCCCACAGTGAGCGTCATGAGATACTTGATCATGAAGACGGTGAAGTCCGGGCTGATGTCGGGCTGGTTCTGGACGGGACAGGGCACACCGTAGGCCTTGCAGGCCTGGCCGATCCAGGTCTGCTCCCAGCGCTCTCTGAAGGCCTGTTCGTAGAAGTAGCAGGCGATGACGATGGAGGCCGGGACGGTGTACAGCACGCTGAAGACGCCTATCCGCACCATCAGCTTCTCCAGCTTCTCCGTCTTGGTTCCGTCGTGCTTCATGATGGTCCGAATGCGACACAGGGACACGAACCCGGCCAAGAGGAAGGAGGTGCCGATGACCAGGTAGACGAACAGAGGAGCGAGGACGAAGCCTCGCAGGGCGTCCACGCTGCTGACGCCCACGAAACAAACCCCGCTCAGCACGTCCCCGTCCACCTGCCCCACCCCCAGGATGGTGATGGTCTTCACTGCAGGCACGGCCCACGCCGCCAGGTGGAAGTACTGGGAGTTGGCCTCGATGGCCTCATGACCCCACTTCATCCCCGCCGCCAGGAACCAGGTGAGAGCCAGGATGACCCACCAGATGGAGCTGGCCATGCTGAAGAAGTAGAGCAGCATGAAGAGGATGGTGCAGCCCTCCTTCTTGGTGCCCTGGACCACCGTCCGCAGCGCGGTGTCCAAGCCCTCGTTGCAGACCACCCGGTCCTCGAGCAGGACGCCGCTGACGTAGGCCGAGGAGATGACGGTGTAGCAGCCGGACAGGAAGACGATGGGCCGCTCCGGGTAGCTGAAGCGCTTCACGTCCAGCAGGTAGGTGAGGACGGTGAAGAGGGAGGAGGCGCCGCACAGGGCCGACCACACGAGGATCCACACGCGGGCGAAGCGCCGCTCCTCCGCGGTGAAGTACATCACTCCGTGGGGCCGCTCCGGCTCGCACGGGGCTCCGCAGTTCTCCTGGCCGAGGAAGCGGTAGTTCAGGTACGGGGGCACCCGGAGCGCCTCGGGACACCGGAAGTGGCCGTTCCAGGGGTCGGCGTGCGCGCGGTGGCGCGTCGGGTACGGCTCCGGAGCGGCCGCGTCGCCGCGGTCCGACATGTTCTGGCCGACGCACAGCTCCCCGGCCCCGTGCACCGGGAACGCCTCGCACGCGAGGCTGTCGGGCCACGTGAAGCCGAACTTGTTCATGAGCGCCTCGCAGCCGTGGCGCGCTCGCTCGCACAGCGCGCGGCACGGGGGCAGCGCCTGCTCGAGCACCGTGCACACCGGCGCGTACACGGAGCAGAGGAAGAAGCGCAGGTCCGCCGAGCACTGCACCTTCACCAGCGGGTAGAACTGGTGCACCTCCAGCCCCGCGTCCTCCTGGCTGCTGTGGCCCAGAAGGTTCGGCAGGATGGTCTCGTTGTACGCGATGTCCGTGCACAGCGGGATGGAGATGGGCTGGCAGAAGCCGTGCTCCGGTACCGACACCCCGCGCTCCGCGTGCTGCCCGCTCACCGGCGACAGCCCCCCGGCGTCCAGGAGCAGCAGGACGGGGAGGAAACGCTCCAGCGAGCCGCGGAGCATCGTGAGCACTCGAACCGGAGACTCACCGAGAGTAACGTCAGAGGACCCGCTGCTCCCGGGCACGCATCGCCGCCCGCCCCCAACGACACGCGTCAAAGTGCGTTTGACAGCTCCGTCCGGAGGCGTCAGGTCCCACAGCCGGTTCTGCTGCTGCTCCGGTTCCGGTCAAGAAGCGACCGGCACCAGCTTCCTCGGCTTCCGCTGCGGCGCTTCAAAATAAAAGTCAACAGCAGCTAGCGTTGACGTTGATTATTTACGTACGATTCTTGCACCGGTAGATATGGGTTGTTTTCATTTGGGAAAACGGTATAAAATAGATTTAAGTTGCACAGATCATTCACTTCGCAAACGTCGGCTACAAATATCGGGTGAAAATGAGCTATTTCCGGTTTGCAAATGGCTCGACTGACTTTACAACTCTACCACTGTTCAGCGTAAATAATAATAAACACCATAACAGCAAACTGTTGACAGGCTGTTTAATGTAAACAAAGCTGGTGACGTAAGTCTACGTATTGAGGTCATCAAAGATGCTGGTATTATGAGGTAAGAGTTTGTACAAGGTTAAGTCACCACGTGTGGTCATATTTAAATGGAAATATTCCACTGACACGGCTCAGACATGGGGGGGGG
>CAAKHB010007926.1:0-15287 GCA_901007665.1 Aeoliscus strigatus | reverse complement strand
GTCAGCTCCAAGTTGCATCATCCAATCTAGTGAATAATGCACAATCAAGAATGAAAATAGATCAATGCATGGCAGTCATGTCGAGGAAAGGCGACCCCCTCCCCCCCCTTTCATTCCTTGTCCCTCTGTCGGTTTTCTCTCTTCCCTTCCTGCAGAATCAAACCCTCTGTTTCCCTGCTCCCTGTCACTCTCTCCTCATCCTCCTCGTGTTTTATCTGGCTGCAGCAGCGGCACACTGGTTTTCTGTGGTGTTTCTGGTTCCAGCGGGGGCCAGTCAGCTCTGCCTTCGCTATCAGCTCAATAGTAAATTGGTTTTCCTCAAAGGCAGCTATCCAGCTATCCAGCACAAAGCCGGCCCACTGGGAATAGACCACAAAAGACAGAGGGTCTGCGTTCGCTGCTCCACGCCATCTGAGGCCGCCTGCCTCCACCAACTCCTATAAATAATACAACACTGCCTCAAACAAAAAGAAACTGAACTGCTGCTCGGAGCTCCAGCCTCTGTCTCTCCATTACTCACTGGCACCCCGCCCACACACACGATACATTAATAAAATGGCAATGATAACAAATCATCAGATATCATACGAATAAAACAATAAAATAAATATCAACTCAGCTTTTTTTTTAACCTCTGTCACATCGTCCTGTGTAAAACACTAGAGAACAGGTTTCTTTTTGAACCAACTGATATCTCTGGGAACATTTTCAGGAAAACATGCTCTGTAGTTGCAGAACGGATAGACAAACACATGCTGCTGACATGAAAACCAGAACTCTGTTTCCTCCTTCAACGGGACGGCGTGTTGACCGTCAGTCTCCACACGACTCCACCGGTGCCTTCTGCAGTGGACGCTGACGGTGGAAAACTGACACACTGCACTGAATTTGGGACGACCAGGTGACTCTGACTTAGACGTTGGTTTTATTTGTTGTCAGTGTGAATGTTGTTATGGAGTAGTTGTACATCGAACACCACAACTTGCAAAATTGTTTCCAACCTGCTATGTTGTGATGAAACCGGAATTGCTAACGACTTGGTTTTCATCTGGAAATCCCGTCACCGCGAGTTACAAACTCTGACGTCTGCTCGAAGGAGAAGGCGGTCTTAAAGGTACAGTCCATATCTGCTGCTCTGGGCGCGTACCTGTCGGCCTGCTGCCTCGGCTCAGGTTTTGCTGCCAGACGAAGCCTTTCCGTGGCTGTTCCTGCGCGCACACACCTGTATGCTGTCGCCGCTCTCTGCCTGCAGCTTGACATTTGGTGCAGTGAAGATAGAAACCACTGCAGAGGGAAAGGATGAACATGTGTTACAGCTACGTGGAACACACAGAGTACACCCGAGTGAGTTCTTCTAACGTGCTTCTTCAAATGCTTGGTTTCCTAAGTGGATGTGGAAGTAAATGATATATCAAAGTGCTATGACAGTCCTTAGACGTGGTGATACTGTCAGTGACTTTCTGAGAATTGCATGAAGGCTGACACCTGTTCAAGTTGTCTGTTTTTTTTGCTCTTTGTCGGTGTGTGTGTGTTTCCTGTATATTCGCCGTGTGTTTTCTGTGTGTTTGTTGTGTGTTTGCTGGTTTTTCAGTGACGTACTGTCTTGAAGCTCCCAGAGCCGTGGAGGAAGATTGCTGAAGTATTCATGGTGAAGCGCTGCCTGGGCAGACAGACGATTCTTTGGGAAGCACTGGAGGAACCTGGAGGCCAACTCCTCCGCATGGTCAACATAACCTAACCTGACACACACACACACACACACACACACACAGGCATATATACGCATATATTAATAGATAGGAAACAAAAGAAAGAATATATATATATATATATATATATATATATATATATATATATATATATATATAAAGAAATAAAGAAGAAACTATATATATATGGCTGCTAGTTCTTGAGTTGTCTATTCTGAATGTGTACAAGCCATGCAAAGGATTGTGGCTGCTATGTTGTTATGCTGTTGCCTAGCGACCGAGTTCCCCTGCTGTTGTGCAGAATGAAGAGGAGAAAACAATACCGGTCGACCACTGACATCAGTCAACAGCACTCAAACAGTTGCAAAACTCAAAAAATAACCGTACTTATTCCAGGCCTGTCGGAGCTTCTTTGCGCTGTACACGGTGAAGTGGTCTGGAATGAGCAGACAACAAACAATGACTGTGTTGAACCAGCAGCTGTCAGATCATGTTACACTGGTGAAACACTGCAGCGACAGGTGAGATGGTTCAGAACGTTTACACTGTGAATTCCTCTTGGGGCATCAATAAACTATCTATCTACCTTCTTCTGATAAATGTGACGAAACGTGTCCATATTTCAAAGCATCTTTGGGCCAATTTCCAAACTGATGCACTCCTGCCCTCTGCTGTTCATCCATTCATCCATCCTATATCTGTGTGAAAGAGTGAGTGTTTCTTATTTTATTTGATATTTATCTTTTCTTCTGTAATGTTGTGATAACCTGATCCTTAATCTGATCCTATCCTTTTTCATTCACTTGGTTCATGGTTACAGCTGTTCAATCGCAGTCACCACAAGCTGAAGCGTCTCACCTGTTCTGAAGTGAGGCAAAGCTTTAACACCAGGCCAGGTCTCCTCAGAGGGGGTTCCCAGGACCTGAAGAGGAAAAAAAACAGTCTTATTCCACCGAGCTGCACCACAGAAGGACACAGAAAGTCGTTTCTGTCTGTGGTCATCACAATGTACAACTCTCTCGTTCCATAAAACACACTCATATCCTATGTTTACTGTTTGTCTTAAATTATATTAAAACATTTCATATTATGCACACACAGTCGCACGTGAGGGACTGGAGGTTGTACAATTTTTTTTAAATTCATGGCTTTATAATTACTACATATAAAATAATTATTTTCTAAATTACACAGCTGATGTACTAAAAGAACGACACCAGCAGGGGGAGGTAGACTCCACCAAACACCTAACGACAGAAATTGGATTCATGTGCACACTTCTTTTCTCCTGGAGCCTCAAACATTCAGTTTGTTTCACTTCAGAAAAGGTTATTTCTTTAGTTAGTTATACATCCATAACACTTCTACAAACACTCATCAGACATTTCTAAGTTACAACGAACATTCCTCACTTCAGTTTCACAAAGATGAATCAAAAACTATACTAATGTGCTAAAACTAAACAGAACCCTGTCCATGGCCTGTTTTAAGACGCCATAACAGAACATCTCTGTGGAGACAAATCTTGTACGACTAGTTATGGTGAAGGCCAAAATAATATCAGTCCATGTTGAACTTTGATTCACACGTCTAAACAGAAATACAGAGCAGTAACTTACCAGGAAAATCCTCTCCAGCTGGTCATGAATGTCCTTCATCCCTGGAAAGGCCGCAACGCCTTGGATCATCTCAATGAAAATACAGCCGACACCCCTTCAACATAATACACATGACACACTCACAACCGGTGTAGCGTACAGAGGAGTACACGGGTGGTAAGTTCAACACGAGCGTGATGAACACACGTTAACGACATAATGATCTGATCTGAGACAGAACGGTGTTCCAAGTGTTAAAGTTGAGACATTCCAAGGACCCACCACATGTCCAGGCAGGTGGAATAGTCTGTGGATCCCAGCAGCACATCTGGAGGTCGGTACCACAGAGTCACCACCTCGTTGGAGTACGTGTGACTGGGGACGGATTTGGCTCTGGCCAAACCTGAGAGCAGCAAGCAGGACACACACTGAGACAGCACAGGAGCTGACTCGGACTTTTGCGGGACGTGAAGCGACTGATTGAAACCTCTGGCGCTGCTTCATTCGTTCTGTCAGTTATCCCTCTGAGGTCCAGTCCAGACCGAAGAGTTCCAGGAACAACAACTGGAAACTTGCAACTACGGCATCAACTTACAGCAGATCGTCTGCAGCGGTCCAGGAGGCACAGAGCTGAGACCGCGCCGTCGTTTCCGCAGCAACGGGTGCATTGCTACTTGCAGCACAACAAAGCCACCAGAGCACTCGACTCTTCTTGTCTTGCTTCTCTTGGTGGTTTTGTTAGCGTGGCGACTGTCAGAACATTTGTCAGCAACCAACATCTCCACTGAACGTGGACAGGAGCCGAGGTGCAGCGGGAGCGTTCAGACTGCTGACACTGGAATCTGTGGTCTGGACTGGACTTGGATATATTAGTTTGCTGTATAGTTTATTCTTATTTGACTAATTGACTTGATTTAGATGTGTAGCGCAATACTTTATATATACTTTGATTAAATACTTATTTTTTCTTTCCACTTGTAACTGTTACCGTTGTTTCGGACTGGATCTGTTAGGAACGAAGGAATTTCCTGCCTGATTCTGATTCTGACTTGACACACTGATGCTGTCATCTCACGTCACAGCACAAGCCCGTCACATCAGTCTGATTCCAGTCTAAAGTCATTATAAGTCGAAACAGTATGTTACTACTTGGTTTACGTTGTTTTTGTTCTGGAACTGGACTCAACAAGATGTGGGAATCATTGGGAAGCATTGGTTGATGACCACTAGATGTCACTAGTCTGTCTTTGAAGCTTCCATTCCTTTTGCAGTACAATCAGGATCTGTGCATCTGTGCATCCCACTCACCAAAATCAGCCAGTTTCAGCTCTCCGGTGTCGCTGATGAGCAGATTCTGTGGCTTGAGGTCGCGGTGCAGGATGTACCTCTGGTGGATGTAGGACAAACCCCTCAGCAACTGGAACAGGAACAGCTGCACCAACGAAGGAAAAGTGTCAGGACTGGAATGTATCCAGTCTGGATCGAGATCACAAACAGTTTTTCCTTCAGTGATGCTTCTTTGTGTAAAAGACAGATCAACAAACAAGGGAGAGACTGTCTTCACTGCAGAACTGTGATTAAACTCCGGTAGAGGACAAAGACTTTCATTGTCTTCTTTTTTGTCGTGAAAAGGGTATTTTTAGTATTTTTATCGTTTTTCTAAATGTGCTTTTATTGTATTCATTGTTTATGTTTATGGTTTGAGTTTGATGGTTTTTTCACCATCCCACCTGGTGGGACAATACAGTTGATCTTGATCTTGAAGCCTCGTGTTTTACCATGTGCATTTTGAATGTACTTTGGACCAAACGTCTCCCAAACCACACACACCATGACACCTTTGATACAGCACCTTCACATTGTCCGGATGGAGCCCCCCGGGGTGTTTGTCCATGTACTGACACAGGTCTGTGTGCTGCCCAAACACAGAACACATCAGTATCAGGTTCGACAAAGAAAGCAGCATTCAGCACATTTAGCGTATCTTAGCATTGTTAAAGAACTCTGCTACAGTGACAAATGTCTGTTTGTTTCCTCCGACCTTCACCGGTGATGTTTCATACTGCGTTCCACTTGTCCCAAGTCAATGTCTGAGCTGCAAACAGAACCCCCCCACCCCCCACGACCTGTAACTCAGTCCAAGTCTGAGATCTGAGAGTTTAGAATCCCAGATGGCGTCAGTGGCTCAGTATTATCTGTCAGTAATTGTTTTTTTTTTTTTTACCGTTTTTGTATCTGTTTCTGCATCAAATTAACCCTGATGGTTAACAGATTAACCCAGGTGGACGGCCTGTGTATAACCCTGCTTAAAATACCTGATTGCCGTGATTCAAAATCTATATCTCTGGAGTGACGACTCACCACATACTCAAAGACCAGCGTCAGGGTTTCCTTGGTGTGGATGATGTCATGGAGCAGCACGATGTTGGCGTGTTTCAGGCCTTTTAGCAGAGACGCTGCAGAGAAGCAGAGAGCATGAGGGATGGATGAGGCAGCTGAGGGTCAAAGCAGGGAGACAGAAGTAACAACAACCAGCAGTGGTCCTCCAGAGGGCCCAAGACCAAGAAAACGGCTGTTCCTGTTCCAGTGTTTCAGTCACACTAGAACAGGACCAGAGATCAACGATTTTCTCTTCCTTCATATCTCCACTTTACATTGTAACTCAGTTCAGGTCTGGATCACTGCACACGTGCAAATGGATGTACAATTAACATCATTTCATCTTATATTTTCCCTGTTACTAAATGTTTTGTACCTTTGTATATCAGCTGGAAGTTGTACTCTTATGTTTAAAAGATAAACTGAGGTAGAATATTCATGAAATTCCACTTTTCTCAAGAAATTTCAACATGCTCATATTGTAAAAGGATAACATATTCATCATGTACTCATATGAATTTGCACTAAAACAAAGGTTATTATGCTTTTATTTTACTGGTCCGGCCACTGGAGATCAAACTGGGCTGAATGGGCCTAAACTAACATGAGTTTGACACCTCTGCACTAGAGGAACAAGAAGGTTAAAAAGGGGTTCATGTAGGAAACCAATGTGACTGTCATGTTGTTCACTGTCACACAGGCCGATGACCAGACTCCAACTCACCTTCCCTTATGGCTGTGAACGGTGTTCCTTCCTCCTCCTGCAGGCGAATCACCTTCAGAGCCACCAACTTCCCATTCACCCTGAAACCCAGAGGACAGCGGAGTGTTTGTATGCGTTTGTCATTGAAAGAACGTTTTTTTAGTTTGACATCAGTTCAACGAAATGGAACTGAGTGGGAGTGAACAGATTTAACTGAATGATGTCATGACCAAAGTGTCATAAAAAGATATAGACTGTAACTAACATATAATATTAATGTTTCAATGTCAACGTTCAGGTCTGGTTTTCAATGACAAATTATATTTTCTAAAATTGAAAAATGACACAAATATGGCGGAAACTCCATCTCTATCAGTCAGAAAATCTCATTACTAACATTTAATTACACTTTATGAGGGGGATTGTTATCCAGGAAATTACTATTAGATCATTTGAAACCCCCAGATAGCTGGCAAACGTTTTGAGCCTATCAAAAGTACAAATATGACACAGTAGTAAAGGACACTCTTCTACATTCATGTAAATAAAAGTGTCTGACTGTGGAACATTCACATCAGCCATCGGTGGTAGGTTTGTGAGTGAATCACCACACACGACTCACTTGCTTTTGCCTTTGTAAACTGTGGCATAGGAACCCTCTCCCAGTTTCTCCAGCTTTTCATAGGAGTCCGTCTTTCCGAACTTAGGGCTCGTTGGCTGAGGGAACAACATGTTAGAAAGAGTTTAAGGTTCGAGGACTTGTACCAACATTCTGAACGTGCTGCTGACGGCTCCTGAATGCATCACAGAGAACGTGACTGCATGAGAGCATGAGACGTGAACTTACAGAGCTGGGACTGGAATGTCTGCGCAGTTTGGGCGACTCCTGTCTGACAGACGAGCTCTGATTGATGCAGGCATTGTTCTCCGAGTGGACCCTCTTCACCTGGCTGGCGGGCTTTTCAAACGGGTCGAAGCCACTCTGGGTTCGCTGAACTCTCACCTTCTTATCCTCGGGGATGGTGTCCAGGGGTTTGATGACCGAGTCTGTTCCATGGCAGCTGCGTGTGGACATCTTTGTGACACATATCTGTCAAAATACAACCAAATAAGTAAAAAACCTGTCTGTGACTGCATGTGTTCTCTTGCCACTGTGTCGTCTTGCCTCTGCATAGATGAAAGTGTTTTCATCCTGACCTCTTTTCTCTGATCAAAAAAAACCCCCCAGCCTCTGTCTGATTAGTTGCACACACACCATCGGTCTTGTGTCGGATTCACACACTCCCGCCGTATCGCTGACACACATCTACTCATCCAAACGGATGTTTGTTAACACAAGGTACCTTCTGAGCTGCTCCACCAGCACGCTCTGTTTGTGTTGGACACAAAAGACGCAGGCGGCATGACATGTTTGGCCATCGCTCCCGCCACATTAAATATTTAGGGCCGGACTCCCCTGCAGGAAGAACTTCTAATTACTCACAGAACGAGGAGTCGTCTTGCAGCTTGTTTTGGAACATGGTCCAAGTTACATCAGACACACTTCTGCGTTACGTGAACGCTTTGCTGCAAGTTTTTAATGGAAAATCTAAGCAGTCATGACGGATTGAAAGGAGATGATGATGTCACATACGAATCGATATTTGATGGATGTGTCTGGAAAGCGTCTGGTAATAAGAGATTCCAGTTCAGTTCAGACACACTTTGCAAACTCGAGACGTTTCTGAATGAATGTCGTGTTTCTGTTGAGCGCCTTCAGATAGCTAGTTATGAATTCTCCAAATAAAAGCAGACTATATTTAGTTTGAAGGAGCCAAACACACACACACACCTCATACTTTAGTTGAATTTATTTAAAAAAAAAAAAAAGTTCATAGCACATTAGCATATAATTCACATATCAGATGGCATCGGACTAGTCTATCCAGATACTCTTTTCTTATCTGTCTATCACTACCTTGTCTTTTTTCATGTCGTAGACGTCCCTTCAGCAGCCTGGCTGGGACAATTAGTACCTGTACTCTTCAGCTGGATGCAATGGGGCATCATAGACGATCAAGTCTTTAGAGAGTCACAGATCTGCAGACCACTGACACAGAAACACAGATAAGACGCCATGTTTACTGCTTAAAATTAGCCGGTGCTGTGGCGAAGTCTTTTGTGTGTCAAGTGGTCGGCTGTTGTACCTCTTCCACTTTGCTTTAGCTGTAGCCCCCAAGTAGCCTCACTTCTCCACACTTTGCATTCATGTTTAGTGCAGTGGAATGACGATGGTGGAGTGGGTGGAGTCGGGTCTCTTGTTGACACTAAGTGACTTAAGCAAATTCTTGCTTGAATTCTGGACGATGACGAGAACATGCTTTCAGGTTTCAGAATGCCTGAAGGAGACTGGATGGATGCGCAATGTCACATAGTGTTCAGCTGTGCAACTTTTTTCTCTTCATCAATTACAAAAAGTGTAGTGCAGGAATTGTGTGCTGTGTGTAATCACGTTTGTCCGTTCTGAACTTCAACACGCAATCAGTCACAGTCATGTCACGTTGTCAACGCAGTAGGTCATAAATTATATCCACTGCTTTCTTCATGAAACATGGCAGACATCAGTTTTTGTGTCCATTTTATTCAGTAGACCGCTACAGGGGCTTCTGTCTTTCAGAACCTTTCATCACCTGCACTAAAGAGGACCCGACCCGTTAGTCACTGGTTAACCTGAGCCACAATCAGCTGCAGGGACGGCATGAAAACGTACATTCTCTGAGCTGTGACACAGTCAGTGTGAGTTTAGTGCGGCTGATTAAACCGTCCAATCCACTGCAGGAAATCAGAAGTACAAATGACTATTACTGTCATGAAAACACCTGATTTGAGTGTCTGAAAGCCAACAATCATCTCTGCTTTACACATAGCAAATATTGACATTTATTTTATTTTTTAAAGCAGTTGGCTCACAGCTTAGTGTACAGGTCTCCTTATTTAAAAAGACGAACCCTAACTAACGTCACAGGTTACACGCTTGTCATTTGGACTTTTAAAATTTTTACAAAAAAAGATTGTTTGGAATTTTTTTGGTAACTTCTCAATTTCTATTAATATTTCTTATTCTTCTTAATATTATTCTCATTACTACTAACAATAAATAAAATGTATTTCCTTGAAATAATGTATACAATTATCTTATTTGATCTTGTTTTTTCATATTTCAACCTGTGTTTGAGAGAAAGATTAAATGAAATGACATTAAGTTTTACTGCTAAATATTGTACACATTTTTTAAATGCAACATCACACACACACCACAGAACCACTGTGACTAACACATAGTGATAATATCGTGGGCTCTGCCTCTGGGCAGCGCTGCCAACCACCACTCCAAGCGGACGGAACATTACATTCAATGATGTATTTTCTGTATTCGGGCTGACGCAGCAGGTTGAGGGCACCTCAGTGATGGACCAGCGACTAATGCGCGTCCTGCTCGGTGTGTTAGGTTTCCTGGAAAGTGTAAAAGAATCCTTCACACTCGTGCTGCTGGCAGACACTGCCACACGACACCTCCGCTGCGTTTTACTGAAACAACACATTCATGAGGCTGAAAACGATGACAGCTCAGTTTTACTCTTGTGATGTTTGGAATGTTTGGACGATAACAGCCTCTTCAATAATATACCTGTGCTTGGTTGGTTTCCCATCACCCTGCACCTCTATGCCTGTTTATTCTACATTTCTACTCGTATTGAACTAGCTGTGTTCCTTCTGAAAAGACGGTGAACGTCCATAAATACCGTAACGGAATCGTCTGAATTCTTGAGGCTATGACCTGTTGCATATTTCTGCAAAGCCTTGAAATGACATTCATCATGTTTGTATTTTCATTGGGCCCTGTCAGGCTGTAATAAAATCAGAGGGAAACTGCAGCAAAAACAAAAGAAATTGCCAGCGTGAGCAGATAAAACAAATATGCGGTATAAAACCCAGAAGATAACTGAGCTCAGCTTTCAAATTTGACTCGACTTCACCAACCTTCTCCCTCACTCATGATACCCTGACAGTCTGCTCCTCCTCCTCCTCCTCCTCTCCGTCCTTCAGTCACGTTTTTCCCTCGAACAGCTCGTTCTGTCGTCTTCCTCAGAGGCTGCGGACAACGTCCCTTCAGAAATCCTTCCTACATGTCGGCAAAATGCTGCCACAGATGGCAGATGATCTGTCCTTCTTTTTCCCTCCTCCTCCTCTTCCTCCTCCTCTCGGTCGTCCCTTCCAACAGCACCCGCACACCATTCACTCTGGCCTCCTAAACACCAGCATCTTGCAATTTTTGTTTTAGAACGGGGACAACGTATTGTGGAGGGAGCTGCAGCAGCACCCATTTCAGCACCATCACTCAGATGCTACCTATTAGCACAGGAGCGCACAGACTGCCAGCTGTGGTGACAGCGCTGGCGTTTCAGGCAGACAACAGTTGCAAAGCTGCAATCACTGCACACACACACACACACACACCATCTTTTCCTCCATTGCCTCCCTCCATCCTGCTACTTCCTCTCCATCCCTCCAGTGTCTTGTCACATCCTCCTCACTGAGACACAGTGGGACTCGACTGGGCCGACCACTTTCAAGTCATGCATCCCAACATGCTAGTACGAGAGCTCCCGATTGTACCAGATGATGACACCCCCCACGCACACACACATCGATACAAAATGACTACATTCACATGTTACAGATGGATGCAGCTACATGGCAACATCTGTTGAAATGCGTATGCATGATTATCTCTCTCTCTCTCTCTCTCACACACACACACACACACACAAACATACACTACACACATCATATCGAAGTATGCAGGCGCAGAATGGTAAGAGGGGAAGACTCTGCTGCTTGTATGTGTGTGACAGCAGATACAAGTCAAACACCTATCTCTGTCCTCCTCTTACCTTCTGGGAGAAATCAGCTCACCTGAACGCCTCAAAAGAGCAGACAGACGAAATTCAGGCCAATCTCTCACTGAAAAACAGCTCCAAGCAACTCCCTCCCTCCCTCCCTCCTTTCCCCTCTCTGTCTCTCAGACTCTCTTCCCTTTCATCCACTCCATTTGGAAGCTGGAAGAGATGATTGCATTAGGGGAGGGAGGGGCTGAGGTGAAGGCCCGGATATTTCCGCTAACAGCTCTGAGTGAGTGTGGGTTTGTGCCTCATTAGAAACAGTGGCGGGAAGGTCCAAGTGGGGGTTAGAAGTCCTGGCAGCAGATTCCAGAAAAGGATCCACCTTTGAAGACACACTGACACACTGGAGAACCCCCTGCTCAGCTCGGATGGTACAGCCCAGAGGAGTTTCAGGAAGCTGGCTGTCTGCTGCAGCAGCAGCTACAGCTGCAGTGATGCATACAGGCCCGGAATGTGTGTGCGAATCTGAACTCGGCGAAGAGAAGCGCTGTTAGACGGCAGCTGAAGCACGAGCTGGGTTTCCATTCACTGCAGCGACTGCACGCTGGAGGAACAAAACTGCAGCCAGATACAGCACTATGCTCTCCACTGGGATAATGTCATGTTCTCTATGGATGGATGGGTTTCGAATGAGAGAAATACACTGCAGTACCTTTGAAAAACGCAGTTACACTAATACATCTCATATCCCATCGGAAACCAGAGTACATAAATGATACAGTGTTCGTGGTATTGGTACATGTGTAAATCACTCACACAAACACTGTGATCATCAGTGTTAAAACCTTCCATTGATGTTTTTAGGTCACCTCTTAACATGGAAATGGAACAAAAAACAAAGAACTAAGCTGCTCTGTACACATTTATAAAATGACAGAAATGCAACCATTAAAGGCTTGAAGAAAAAAAAAAGAGTGCTTTTGGCCCACAGATTATTATTATTATACACACACACACACACACACACACACTCTATTAGCATTAGCACCATTTTTAATAACATCTGGTCTGCTCTCTGCCATTACTGATGTTGTTGTTCTAATTGAGCCTTATAGTCAGTTAGACTGTCTTGAATGTGGCTGCATTGTAATTCCCATGGGCTTTTTAAAATGCCTGTCCACTGCTAGCATCATTTATAAAAACAGACAATTCCCTGTGTCTTCTATGCACAAACACTCACAAATCATAACTGCCACTCAACACAGGCTTAGGAGATTACAACATTGGGACTGTTTCAGAAGAAAATTCATTTCTGTGCTTTTCAAGGCCAGATGTGGAGGCAAATAGGGAGGCATCATTAGAAAATGACACCCAGCACCAGCCGGTAGCAGCTAATCTGCACCAGGGGACCAGGTCGTACTGAATTCAGGCATTCCTTTATTCTAATACTGCCCTACTATTGTGACAGACTTTAATCCAATTAATAAATTCACAACAAGTGATCCCAGTCCAGTGACGGAGTCTGACAGTCAATGAAGGTTTCTAGTCAGACCTCAGCAAGAAATACTATGGGAGCATTGAGTAGGTTTGTGTGCTGAAACAACAGCAACGTACATGAAACTGGAAAATGAGACTTAAACTCACTTTAATTGTGAAAACGCAGCACAGAACACAAGTGTAGAAATTCACCGCTTGATTGTGTCACACCTCAATGAAATGACTCTACACTTTTGACATTACAAATCTATCTTATCTGATAAAGTTAAAACTCTTTAAAATGACTTTATCCTACCTCGTTAAAGCTGGTGTCTTCTTTCTTGAAAGCTGCGATGAGAAGAAGCAGAGATCAGATAATATCTGAAGTGGCGTCTTTTGCAGAAAATACAATCTTGTTGTGAGTGAAAACGTGCAGTTAGTTAGAATCGGTGAACTCTCCATGGAGAATGTGAATGTCCTTCATTGTAAGTGGAAAAGAGGAACCTGGTTTGCGTCTCTCTTGGCACAGGATGTCAGCAGGTGAAAGGAAACCATCCACGACTTGATTGCTAAAATCATGTGATATACATAAATGTGGGTGCAAAATAAATCCAACACCAATTTTCCCACGTGTGTGGAGAGGCTGCCTGCACCCTGGACAACCACAGAGCTGTTTCAGGCTCCTGTCTCTTTCTCCTCTCTCCACCGCTGCTGAGAGGAACCACACACCCCATCGGGCAGAATGACACACACCTGCTCGCCTGCCCTCACAGCACCCCCCTCACCCATGCCCACTATCTCACAATGTTAAACAAAGTGAAACCATGCTAAGGAGCCCCGGTGTTCTGTAGAGGACCACCAAAGCACTGTGACTTTGACCTAACATTTGTAGACAATGATCTACATTCGCCTTCAGGTGTTTCTGTGATTGGATGAGATGACGATAATCAACCACAGAACATTCACTCATCTCACTGTGAGGTGACAGTGCTAACCAGTGCTAGCAGCTGCTAACCAGAGGTAACATCTCCTAGCCAGTGCTAACAGCTGGTAACTGTGGGCAACAGTTTCTAACAACTGATAAGTTTTCAATGCTAATTGCTATTTACCAGTGGTAACAGCTGCCAACCAGTGCTAACAGCAGCTAACCAGTGCTAACAGCAGCTAACCAGAGGTAACAGCAGCTAAGCAGAGGTAACATCCCCCATCCAGTACTAACAGCTGGTAATCAGTGCTAACAGCTTCTAACCGTGGGCAACAGTTTCTAACAACTGCTAACTTTTCAATGCTTTGCCATTTACCAGTGCTAACAGCTGCCAACCAGTGCTAACAGCAGCTAACCAGTGCTAACAGCAGCTAACCAGTGCTAACAGCTGCCAACCAGTGCTAACAGCAGCTAACCAGTGCTAACAGCAGCTAACCAGTGCTAACAGCTGCCAACCAGTGCTAACAGCTGTCAACCAGTGCTAACAGCAGCTAACCAGTGCTAACAGCAGCTAACCAGTGCTAGCTGCTGACAGCTACTGACCATGGGAGGACAAGAACCAATTACTCTGATTGGTTGTAATCTGATTTACAGTGAAAACAGGATTTATACTTGTTTTTTTAATTGATGTAATATCCATGTACCTGATGGACACGTTTAAAATTAAGTAATTGTTTCAGGCATCTCCAAGGTAAACTGCCAAACATCTGGCAGCTTCTCTTCCAGATGTTTTCATGCCTCAAATCCTGACTTTTTCCACAATTCGAAAATGTGAACATCAGCGTAGCTACGTGCAGCTTCGACACAAAATCGTCCATGTCCAAAACAGCTGAAACCGGAGAAACACTTGGATTGTCCTGAAACGAGCGGTCAGTGTTCCCCGTGACCTGATGGAGGGTCGTGGGACTGATGCTGCAGCGCATTCACAACTTGTTACTCACCAGCAGTCCTGAAACTCCCGGACAAAGTTTTCCGTAACGTTTTCATTTTGTGGATTTTCTGAGCCAATCGTGAGGCATTTTTTCCCTTTCCCCCCAGTGACTCGGTCCCTGAGCCCGGCTGCCGGCGGCGGAGGACACGGAACACAGGAACAACGGCCCCGGTGCCTTCCGTCATCAACTACTTCAGACAAAGATGTTCCTCTGAGATTTCCCCAAGAATCAAAGTAGATGTGTACCGAGGCAGGAAAGTCCGCTGTAGACGAGGAACGCGAACGGAAACACTGCGTAATTCTACGTCTTTGCACGCGCTTCTCTGGTTTTAGATTCGGTAAATGATACCCAGCTCTGATTTCCTTTGCCTTTTTCCGTTCCTCTGCATTCCGGGCGCTTCCCAGCCCCCCGACAATTTGGATGTCATATTTGGAATTCTGCTTTTCGACCTCTACACCCGCCCTGGATGCAGCGAACTCGGGGGGCGTTTCTATTGGTGGATGATACTGGCAATCATCCGGGTCCTGCAGCAGGAAGTGTGTGTGTGTGTGTGTGTGTGTGTGTGTGTGTGTGTGTGACTGCAGAATTGACCTTCTTGTGATACTTGTCAGTGATTTTAAAG
>CAAKHB010007924.1:48367-61335 GCA_901007665.1 Aeoliscus strigatus | reverse complement strand
ACGAGTTGGACACATGAGGCTTGTACACAAACATTTTGTATGTAATATACACAATGTTGGGGAGTAAGAGAGAAATACGACATATTATCAGTGTTACTGGAAAAACAACCAGTCACGTGTACTGCACGTGACTAATGTGTAACTACACTAGTTACTTACGGAAATATTCAGAATTACAATATTGGTAACATCTGAACATGAATACAGTTACAGTTTTTTGTCACATTTTGTATCTGAATTTGAATATAATTGATGTGTTGAATGATTTAAAAGGAGCTTGACAGTGTGATAACATGTAATTGTAAAAGTTACATTTCTAATGTGACTTTTCCAACACAACGTATATACGTATCGATCTAGTGCTTGTATGTATAATTTCGTTTAAAAAACGGTGTAATTAACCAAAAGTAGCCAGTGATAAATGTTCAGACCTAAATATGTGTGTCTGTGTTCCAGACGAGTGCTGATCGACACCGGGGAACCTGCTGTGCCTGAATACATCAGTAGTTTGAAACAGGCGCTGGGTCAGTTCAACAGCAGCATCCAGGAGATCGTCCTCACCCACTGGCATCATGACCACACGGGGGGAGTGGAGGACATCTGCAGGGACATCACGGGTGAGCTCTATGTGTGTGTGTGTGTGTGTGTGTGGGGGGGGGGGGGGTCCATCCATGTGTAGATGACAAACAAGCAACAAACAATAAAAAATACACAACACAAGTCTTCAAGATGTGTGTTGTTGTGTGTGTCGCCCCCTCAGGTTCTCAGGTCCCAGTCAGCAAACTCCCTCGCTCCAGCCAAGTCAAGGAGTCGACAGGAAACATGAACATCACGTATTTAAAAGATGGAGATGTCATTCACACAGAGGGCGCAACACTCAAGTCAGTAGGACGCTTCTTCCAGGACTTCTGTGATCAGGTTTTATGAAAAACCTGATTCATCATTCATGAACTGAATGAGAGAACTAGAAACCAGGCTAAGACGTTGGTTAAAAAAAGACGTTGCACACCTTTTAAAGGGAATTAAAAGATGTAATAGGATTGAAATCTACTTTCTTTCGAGCTTTTATGACGTGAGCGTCCTGGTTTCCGTTTGCCCCAGAGTGCTCTTCACCCCGGGCCACACTGACGACCACATGGCTCTGCTGCTGGAGGAGGAGCGGGCGCTCTTCTCGGGCGACTGCATCCTGGGCGAAGGCACGGCGGTGTTTGAGGATCTCTACGACTACATGAGGTCACTGGAGACTCTGCTGGACTCCCAGGCCGACCTCATCTATCCGGGTGGGTGACCCACCGGCTCCTGGTCCTGACGGGCCGGTCTTTGTCACTCGGCTGTGGTTCTCTGCAGGTCACGGACCCGTGGTTCAGGACGCCGGCTCAAAGATCCGACACTACATCAGCCACCGGGACCAGAGAGAGCAGCAGATCCTGGCGGCGATCGAGGCCGGAGCAGGAAGTCCGTTCTCCTCCATGGAGCTCGTCAAGATTGTCTACAAGGTGAGACTTGATGGCGACGAGGAGGGGGAATCATCGTTTACAAGGCTACTGCTGACAGGATGGCTCAGCATTTGTGTAAAAAAATGGTGGTTCTTGTTGAAATAATGCTGTGTCATCCCTCAGGACACCCCAGAGCACCTGCATCAAGCAGCGAACATGAACCTGGTTCATCACTTGAAGAAACTGGAGAAAGAGGGCAGGATCAGCGTGGGTGAGTCAGGTCTAACCTTGTCAAGGGTAATTCTGTTTTTTTTCTCCAGTGGGTTGTTGTCTTGTGTGTTTTGGGGTGGGTGGGGGGGCATAGAAATGACTTTTGAGAGACCAAAATGATTGGAATCAGTCAAAGATTGTCAACCTAATTGGGTAACTGTCCTCTGTATGTGTTGGTCGTCCGCTTGCGTGGTTGATAAATACTGTAATCTGCTTCATTAGGGTCAATCAGACTAAATCAGGAGTTTCTATCCACAGATATAATGTGGTAAAGTCGATACTGTTCAGAAAATGACACTGAAATATAGTTGTTTTTTTTTTCCTCAGTGAATGATTCGTTACAGAACGTCAAATGGAAGAGTAACCTGTGACGACCACAGACAATAACATGAACAAATGACGTCAGAGTATTGAAGATGATGACGATGATTCCGACGTTTGACGTCATCAAAACTGCCGACTGATGCCTAAAATCCAGGATGGTGATCAAACCTGTTGCCTCGATTGTTTCCTAAATGTTTAAATGCATATAATGTGAAGCTGGAGTGAACGAATACAAGACATAGAATGAAACTGCATCTCTGCATCTCTTTGCTTCCATTTATCACTCGTACACAGAAAAACGGATCCGTTTCAAGCCAGCGTCCATCATGCTGTTGACGTTAAACAGAAGTGACATCATCAGGACTTTTTACCAGGAGCGCGTGTGAGTGAATGGAGATAATAATGGATGATAATGGAGTTTTTTAAGCAAAGAGTCAGATTGAATGGGTGTTCAGAAACACTCGACTACAGTTGGAGTCCAACTGGAAACATGCGTTGGTCTCAGCCACTAGATGTCAGTGTTTGCTCAGCTTCTTCCATGATTATCATATTGATAGACCTGTTTGAAATTATTTATTAAACTTTAAGTGATCAGCTTTGTGACTTGCTGTGTTTTTTCGCAAATATGACTTAGTCAACAAGACAGACTTCAATTATTTTGTAAATACAGAAAAATTGTCCAACAAATCTTTATTGTGGTCCATTTTTTTAAAAATTGTGTGTGTGTGTGTGTGATCTCATCTCGTCTCAACAACTGCAGTTGATCAGTGATCGAATGCTGAGTGTGAACATTTGTCCCCTGTGTTCATGCTGACTAACACTGCTGATGATTGGGGAATTTTCTCAGAGTTCTCTGCTGTTTGGCTCCATGAACTACTGGTGACAATAGTCACTGCTTCTGATAAACACTGTACATGAATCACACAGAACTTTCATTGGAAACGACACATTTCTACTGCAAAGGTCACTCAGTATACAACCAGAAGCCAGGCATTAGGATATTATTAGTATTATCATCATCATCATCATAATCATCATTTTAGCTTGTACTATTTTTTTGGTTTTGTAAAATAAATTGTTTTAATATTGCAAATGGGCTTGTTAGAAAACATCAACACAGTTTAATTTACTGATGTCCTGTATGAAAAAACAACAAGAACACAATCAGCGAATTAACAACATAAACCCCAGAAAGAGTCACGTGACTTGGCCTTCACAGTCCCAGTTGGACCAGGAGCATAAATAGCCTTTGAAATATTTACATTTAAAACCATTTCTCACTTCGAGGCTCCAGGAGTGTGTCCTGTTGCAGTCGGTGCGGGTGTGAGAGGCTGCTGATGGGATGAGTGGATGAGGGAGAGGGAGGTCTGGAGCAGAAGGAGGGGGTCTGCTGGCGAACACTACCACCAGCCGAGGAGCCTCTGAGCCACATGAACATGGCGCCTCCGGTCCTGGACGCCGCCGCTGACGCTCCTCAGTCCCGCTGACCGACAGCACATCCCGCACAACTGTCAGGTAAGTTTGGTGTGTTCCCCGTCAGAGCCCCCCCGTCCCCCACTTCCGTCCTCCCCCCTCCCCCTAGAATAAACCCCGCAAGAATATTCCTGCACCGGCTGCTTTAAAAGTGCTGTCCCACTTAAGGTGCATTTCCACCATTTAACCAGCGCCGTTATTACCGCTATGTTTGTATGGCGTTCAAACGGAAACGGTGTATTTTTCTGGAAGTTTAACAAATGTGGTTTTGTCATTCAGGTTACGTTTTCCCCCAAAACAAGCTACTTTCCACACGAAGAACAGAAAGTCTTCAGTGTAACGTTAAATTGTCGCTAGCTAGGATAAAAAAAAAATGCTAACGGGCTTCCGCTGTCATGTGTCAGTGTGGGACTGGTGGGGACGCAGATGCTGTTTGTTCGAAGTGCGTGTCAAGCCCGCACGGAAACCAGGAAAACATTCAACTTTCAACAACTTGTGAAACGCTAAAATCCCTTCCTGACCCCCACACCGACGTCAGAACACCGACGTGAGGAGACTCGTTAGCTAAAAAGGTGTTCGTCTTTGGCTCCGGTCGAACGTCCGAATTATTCGGCCCAGAATGGACTTTATGTATTTTATTGATAATTTGTGGTTGTGTTGAACATTCCCTCTGTGTTTTACTGTCAATTTGAAGTAAAAACCGGCTCCCGTGACGAGCTGACGTCTTCTCCGTCGTCATTTGTATCAAGTGCATTCTGTGGACTTCCGGTGAGTCCTTTTTCAAAATAAAACATTGCAAAATTAACTATTGCTGGTGATCGATATGTAGGATGTCATACGGTTTACTGCTTTACCTGATAAAATACAGCAGTTAAATAATGGGGAAAAATACAACATTGAACATGTATTTGACATTTTCTGTAACTACAAAAAAACGTATTTAATTAGAAAGCTCTGTATGTAAATGTGCAGTGAACAAGGCAGCAGCAATCCAATGTTTCTGGAAAAATATATTTGTATCTCTAAAAAAAGAACCAGAAGATGACTCTGCAAACACATTTCATGCAGACATGCAAGAAATGTGTTCATGCCGTTCATTTCAAGTGATTTCATATTTCACTCCATTTGATTTGATGTCAAAGCTTCTTTCAAGAAAGTGTCAAAATAGTAATTTAAGTTTGAGTGACTTCGTAGACCTATAGACCATATGTTATTATTAAGGCAATTTAATGATGCCTTGTAATTTTTTAAACCGTTTAAGTAATTTATTCTAATTGTTACATTGATGACGCATTGTGAACTCAGAGTTCATTAAAAATGACCACAAATATGTGTTTCTGCCAGTTTTCTTGTATTTCCATTCATGTTAATGTATTGGCATAAATCAGCCAGAGCATCAGTTTATTCTGGGAACTTTTTATCGTCACTCATCAACATTGATTTTTAAAAAAGATAAACAGATTATATCGTAGTGAATCCGGGAACAAGCGTATTTCTTGGTAACTTTTTGTTCTCTTCTCTTCTCTTCTTGCTCTCTCGTCATCAGTTTCAAACATGTTTTTCAGCACATCAAATGTCCAAATTCGGCGCAGAGCTGATCAAACACAAACGCAAGCTGACAATTAGACAAATACACTGGACAAGACATGACATGACTGAAACATACAGTTTTCTAAGCAATGTGGCTTCACAATTTCTTTCGTGAACCTTGCATATTTTTTTTAAATTCTATATGATTGTAATATTTTATATCGTCCACACAGCACCAGATTTCACAGCTTCGCTATTGAAGAGAATCCCACATAAGAACTTTGACAGGGTCTTCTAATGTCTGCGCATTAAATGGAGCTTATCCATGAATTTATATAGATTACAAATATATATTATATGTAAAATTACACGTAAAATCTATGCTTATATTTACTGTTGTGCAGGTTTTGTGTGTGTTTTAGGTTCTGCTGGCATGTTACTGTTAGAGAACTAGAAGTTTGCCTACGTGACAGTGGCATCTGATTCCTCTGGTTGTTATCTTTTAGGGCTGGACTTCTAATTTCCCCACCCCCTCCTTTTTTTTAGCTTATTTGTTCTCTTTGCACCCTAAAGTGAACTTTGAAAGGGATTGCAACATGTACGTTTTCCAGACTGTGTTTACCTTCCTTCTGAGGGAGCTCGCTTCTGTGAATCCAAAGTGTGAAGGCGTTCCAACTTTCTCTTCAAGCATGTAGTATATTTTAGTTTTTGGTTATCCAACATCTTCCGTTTTGTTCTTTTTTTTCCTTTCCTCTTGTAATGCAGTCAAGCAGCTTTAAATCTTTAAATGTACCAGAGGAATAATGTGTTTGGTTGCACGCCAGCATAGTTTACAAGATCTTTTCAATGCCAAAACTACCTTTTCAGTGCTGCTGCAAGAGTGCAGGAATGTACTTAAGACCAAGATCTTAACGTGCGGTTGGCAGCTTGCCCAGTGAGGGATCCTTCGTGGCTTGAATTCACTGAACCACGTGAGGCCTCAAATAATGCTCTGACCAATGTCAAAAGCAGTGGCAGCAGCAAGAGTTGGCAGTGGAGGAAGGGCAGTTCTCTAGAGCAGGTTTCCTGTTCACATTCACAGCAAAGCATTTTATTGAATACTCGAAATCAGATTCACCTCAATAAATCTGATCAGTGCTAAGCTCTTACGTGTGAATGTTTGGCCGATAATAATGGACCCACATGAACAGTGTCAGTGCATCTGAGTTATCAGATGTATCATGTAGGTTATAGCAGTGTCTTCAGTTTTATGCACGCTTGAGCTGCAAAACCCATGGATCATTGATTGTTTTCCCCATTAATCACCTATTTGTTTGGTCTAAACTGACAGAAAATGGAAAACATATTCAGTTGATTGTGGAATATTGGTGATTAATTGGTTCATATTTGCAGCCAATGTGCATGAAAACTGGGGAGAGTTGGTGAGAGAATTTGGTTTGGTTGGAAATGCTGTGAAATCCAGGAGGACCAGGAGTTGTGCTTACTATTGAAATGACGAGGTGAGAGGAAATGACAAAAGTCCCTTAATTGTCCCTTAATCTGTGTTCAAGAGTGGAAGACAAGGTGGTAGAGGAGAGAATCAACAGCATAGAAGTGAAAAAGAAAACACACACACATAAGGTTGAGGGATTTAGTTGTGAGCCAGCATTCTGTCTATTTAATAGAACTGGAGTAAAAAAAAGAGAAAGATCTGGTTTATCTGAGCTTTTACTGCTCTTTCTCATATGTGGGTGTTACGTTTGTCTACTCATCTGTTTGTTTTTGTCTGTCTCTTCTCGTGGGCTGTAAGTCAGCGTACACACACACACTGAGACTGCCAGCTAAGTCTCTGTCACGTAGCAGAAACACTCATTCTCCACATTTGATCCCCCAGAGACCAAATGCTCTAATTACCCAGCAGCACCCAAACAGTACTTCAACATAATCATCATTGCAAATGCACCATGACACACTCAAAACATCTTTTTGCGTGTCTGGTTATGTCAGTAAGTCTCTAGTCACACCAGTGGATGAGAGTGTGTTCAGTCAGATTGCCTTTGAGGTTCCATCCTAACCGGAAATGTAGCGCCAAACCTTGTTTTTTGACTTCCCAACAGTGAATCAAATGAGTTTATACACTCACTTTAGATATATCAGAAACACATCGACTTGGAGGGAATTTTGCCGGCTTACAGTTAGAGTTGACAAATAACACATGAACCAACACAGACAGACCAAATGCGCACAAAGACAATCTGAAATGCTATGACACATATTTTGTGTGATTTAGTTGTCTACACTTTATTTGATTTATTTAACCTTTATTTAACCATGAAGATCCCATTGAGACTAAGAACCTCTTTTTCAAGAGAGACCTGGCCAAGATAGGCAGCAGCAAATACAAAACACAGTTGTAATTACACAGATAAAACTCAAACAAATAAAATAAGTAAAAGAAATTAAAGGTAGCAAAGCAGATTACCAAAAAACAGTTACATGTAATGGAGTCTGCCACAGATATTCTGAGCTTTGATTTAAAAGTCCTCGAAGACATTAACCCTGTTAATTTCCAGGCATGTGTCACAACATATTCCATGCATCAAAAGGAAAGTGTCTGACATTCAGCAGGACACATTTGATCACATACACTGTAGATTGTATATGATGAGTGTCCATGCCAGTCGTCCAGTGTGACATCTAGTACTAAATAAAGTTGCTTGGATGCAGGGTTAGGGTTACGGCACTGCCCAGCTGAGATGTCGCAGTCGTTGCTGTCCCTGTCACCAACAGGTGATGTGACCTGTAGCTGCTTTTACCATGAATAAAACAAACGCGTGCTGTCAGCTCTGCAGCCTGGCCTCCCAATGCGCAAGCAAGCTAGAATGAAAGCGGGGCTGAGCGGGGTTTGAGCTGCAAACATGGGGGCCAAGTCTAGCAGGTTGCATAACAAGAGCTAATTTGGTTAGCTGTAGCTGACGCCGACTGTAATTCTCCCGCACTGTGACAGCAGAGCTGCAGGAAGAGAGAAAGAGTCCGCAAGCCAGATAATACAAGCTAATAACATAACAGGCTTTTGTAGAAGGCGGCGTCACCCCTGGCCAGAGCTAATGCTGGTGTTGTTCATCACTGCTTTAGCCCTGTTTCCATCCAAAAGTGGTTCCAATCACTGGGAAATGCACATTAAAAGAAACGCCTCAGTGGATGGCACCAATGTCCCCTTACTCCCTCCATCCAACGGATACCGGGACTACGTTCACCCACAGGGGTGGAGGTGGTCCTCCATCCTCCTACAGGCGACTTGTGGATGATAGGTATCAGATCAGTCATCTGTGTCCGAATGCTCACCATGCCCTACGTGTACAGGTATAAGTTCACCAGTACATCAGACTTAATTTGAACAGAACTGTTTCCATCCCCCATTCTGCGAATCAACATTTTGCGGATCCACCAAAACCCGGCGATAGCGAGCGTATTTTAGTTTGTGCTAATCAGGGGATTTTAGTTTGATACTTCTAGATGTGCATGTAAACAGGCGGATGGAAACTTTTTAACTTGTGTCCCCATCTTCATCTGTACATGTGAGAAGGGACACTCTATTCAACTGAACATGCAGGAGTTGTTGATAATTCAAAACATATTTTTGCTAAGTCAAGATAATTCATGATTCCAATAAATGGAACAAAGAAAAGTTCTGTGCGTGTGCTTCATAGTATGCTTCAAATTGTTTGGTTCCATGATAAAAAGTATTCATGCTGTTTGTTGTGCTGCATTCACATGGAATCAGGGAAACATCAGACGGCAAATCAGATGTCATTTTCATGGACGAGAGATGGATGGTTAAACACTGGCGAGGCCGGCAGAGAAAATCGTTGATGGTAACGGCAGACCACAATGCCCTTCAGTTTTGATAAATTTTAACTTTTTTTTTCCCATGTTGCCGTTGGACTGCTTGTTTGTTTTTCCGTTCTGTCCCGCTGACGTCTCTCCCGTTTCCCTGATTCCATGTGAATGCAGCATTAGACGGACAATTTGAGTGAGAGGGTGCAGCATCAACTTCCACAAGCTCTGATGACCTTGGTCATGTCCCATGGGGTTTTGTGCCTTGAGGTCCTAGTGCATGTTCCTCCATGGTGGATGCCCAACACGCTGTGTTGTGGGTGACCCCCCCCCCAAGTTAAGTTGATCCCTGTGTGAGGGCTGTAAGAGACAATGGGGGGATCACACAGAATAGACCTCTGTGTGCAATGTGTCAAGGCGCCTCCTCAAAGCGAACGTGGTGGGATGTGCGCTGCGTGTCAGCTGGCCTCTGACGGTACACAAAACCCTTTTGCTACAACAAGTAACACTTTTTATGTTACCTTTCAGAGATTGTTCAATCATCAGGATGCTCGGCACTCCTGCTTTCACATACAGCTGACATTTTGTATGTTTACAATATCGTTCATCCGGGAAAAAACTCAAATTGCAGTCATTTTTTTCCCTCCCCAGATGCACTCAGACCCTCTTTGAGGCTTTGTTTGTTTTGTTTCTGCACCACACATCTGTTGGCGGCGTGCTGCGAAGCACTTGAGGACAAAAGCCGCCTGCAAAAGTTCAACCCTTTCTTTGGCACAAGTTGGATTTATCTTTGATATTTTGGTTTTGTTTCAAGGTTGTAGTCTGTCGCATATGAGGAAGTGTGTTTATGTCACATTGACATTGTGACACCAGCCAACCTGCCGGCTGCTGAGCTTTTCACTGTTGTTAATTGCACATTGATCCACCATCACCATCATCATGTCAGGCGCTGATGTGTTTACATACAGATGGAGCATAATTTTAGTGAGTGCTGTGTTGTTTGGGTTTTAAAATACACCTAGTGATTCTCATCAGGATTATCAGGTTGTCATCAGGTTCTGTTATGTGGTCACACTGTAAACTAGAGACTGTAAACGTGTAACTGAGGATCACTATGTTACCATGGAGCTGCCTCGTAACCACAATTAATCACTGTCAGGAAGTAGGCCGTCTCTCTCACTGGGTTTCTCATTGAATTTCTGTGTCTCTTCTCAAAATGTGGAACACATCATTTTCACCATGAAAGTCCAGTAAAGGTTGGTATGAGTGAATTTGCATTTGCATCTCTCACTACAGGCTCACACCCTGTCAGTGTCCTGGCTGAATGAGGGCGTTGACTGGTGCTGATGAAGACTTAACAGTTTCAGGGTTCAGAACAGAAGACAAAAACAGTTTTTTTTGTCAGAAAAAGGAATCTCACAAAAGTCCAAATTGTGATTTTTGTCCTGTAAAACAGTGTTGGACAACTAGATTAGATTGAGTTTGCATTGAATTGAATATGTTCTGGACAAAACAACCTTGATTCGTTAAACTAATCAAACGGATGGCTTAAGAGCACAAAGAGAATACTTATAACTTCTCAGTATTTATTAGTTTTTGATAAAAACCAGTGTCACCAAGAGTCACTGTCACTCTGCACCAAGAACAGTTGCAAGTGTGAGCAGTTGGGTAGAGATCAGCTGCCAGTACCCCTCTCTCTCTCTCACTCACACACTCACACACACACACACACACACACACACACACACACAAAATGCAGTGATCAGTCAGTGGTGGCAGGTGCCACACAACAGTGTGGTTTGAGCCTGCCGAGTCCAACTGACTGAGAAAGTGACTGTCTCACACATGTACGTCACACACACACACACACACACACACACACACACCCGTAACAACATGCACACCAGGGAGAAGAGCCAACAGATGTTTCAGATTGGCTGAGAACCAACAAAAACTCACTTCTTCTTTTTAATACATTTGATTTCGGGTTGGTCACACACTCTCGCTCACACACACACACACAAACTATTGCACCTTTTTAACCACTGCAGTCTTTATAACAGAACACAATGTTCAATATAAATGTTAAAAAAAATTATTTCCCACTTGAGATGGATTATTGGTGCTTGAAGTTGTAATATTTTACACCTCTGCATCCTTGTCTAACTTCATTATCGTGCTTCACAATGCAGCAACCTGAAGACAAACAACCAGGCTGTGACACACACTTGTGGTTGCCAGTGTGTCACCAGACCACATGCCCCATGTTTGCTTGTCCTTCTTCTGTGGGGATTACCATGATTATAACTTTGTTGTGAAAACAAGCTTATTTCAGTATCTATTTTTTACATTACAGCGAAATGTATGTTACGTATATAACAATATAAGACAGACCAAGCCATTTTTGTGAGTCGTCCTGCAGCGTTAAGGCTGACCGGTCATCGCCTGAATCCGTTGATGTAATCCATGCAACAACACGCCTGTAATGACTCGGAGCTGGTCTAATTCTGAGCATCACATTATTTCTATGAATAGGAAGTACACTCACAGCATTTCCAAAAATATCAATGAGTGGACAGTGGTGTTGGTTCATATGTTTCAGAATTATGGCTGCTAGTAGTTTGACTGACCTTCATATACTGGAAGCACTATTTCATTGAAGCGCTGACTAATGTAAGTCACAGTAACCTTTCTTCTCAGCCGTATTCATAATTAAATAGTAAGAATGACAACACTGTGTGATTCACATGTGATGTGTGATGTTTCCTGAAAAGATGGTGGTGGGCATTGGGTGACATCTAGGGGAAGGTAACGCCTGAACCAGGACATGTGATCTAGTTTAGAGTTGTGCAACACTTAGTCTACTCAAGAAAATACAAGTTGGATGCCAGGAAGCACATCTTAAAAGTGTGACTAAATAATGCCTGTGAAAGGGACTGAAGAAGGTTCTACGTAACATCAGCTGTTCAAATAAAAGGAGACAAATTGTCTCGGCTGTTTGTGAATGTGAAAGGAAGACAGTGGGAACTTGATGAACCTGGACCAGCACCATACTGGTCCATGTCAGTTTCACAGTGAGAAAAAGGCCTCAAACCTCTGCATCGTGCTCTCAGGCAGGGTCAGTGTGTGGGAAAAGCAGCAGGTTCTCTTGTTATTGTGGGTAAGACACTTGCAGCCCGACCAGCGGGTGGTGTTTAAGGTGAAATTGAACAAGAGTATTACAAACCGCAAAAACTTGAGTGTTTTTATCAGACACACACGTTTACACAGTCAATCCTGGGTGTGGCCCTTCATTTCATAGCATTTGACTCCAGGGGTGCCGTGGTGCAGCTCCACCCAGTCATTCATCCTGTTTCTACCACAATCTATGAAGCATGTCAGGGAAGGCTCACTAGTTTTTACCCATCAGATCAGTTTGTTCACAATCCCTATGAAGGACTCCTATTATGAGGTAGAAATTGTATTGAATATTCATGTAATAATTAGTTCCAGTAGTCCAGTAACAATTAATAATTCATTTCTTTTAAACTCTCTGCCACTAACGGTGTTCATAAATGCAAGGCAAATCCTCAACGTACTCATTTAACACGTTAAACAATTATTTCATGTGTCCTACAGAGTGTAGTGAAGGATGTTATTCCTAAATGCGATCAAGTATAAAGCTGCATCAGAATATAAAAATTACAAAAAAACAGTCTCTGTACTAGATGTTTGGATACTGCTTCAATATAAATGAATCAGTGCATATTAAATGACGGCATGTACTTCATTGAAAGGAATGTTTTCATGGAAAACCTTTCAAGTATGTCATTTCAAATTAAATTGGTATTTGTTTAAAGGGATTGAATCAGAGCTATAATGAGAACAGTAAATGCAACATGGAGACACAGCTGAACCTGAACACGTGGCTTTGTTTAAGCATTGTTTAAAGGTTGAGAAACCTGCTAGAATTTATACAACGCAGCATTAAAACTGGTTCCCTGTAACTACAGCAGGCACAGAAGCAAACAGGGACATCCTGACATGACAACATGGAAAGTGAAAGAGTGTGTGTGTGTGTGTGTGTGTGTGTGTGTGTGTGTGTGTGTGTGTGCGTGTGCGTGTGCGTGTGCAACTACT
>CAAKHB010007924.1:37789-48347 GCA_901007665.1 Aeoliscus strigatus | reverse complement strand
CTACAGCTGCCAGCCAGCACTTAAAGCTTTTGTCATTTTTTAAAATTACCTTCTCTCTCGTTCGCTGTCTCTCTGAGTTTTCTGCATTAACCCTCAGTCTGTGTGAAGGTTATTACAAAAACAGGGTCAGAGCTGGTTTTGTAAGTGCTGAATGTATAACCACTGTCTTCCTTGTTCTTTGTATCTTTTTTAGTTTAATATTAACTTCACTGGATATGAAAAACTCATATCAGATTTTGACGTTTTTTTTAAATTTTTCAGTGTCAGACAACAACTAAGAAAATTTACCAATGTTCAGGTTCACATGCTCTGATAAATGGTCAAATAATCCAGTATTTCAACAAATATCGGATATTGCATTACAAGACAAGCTTGTTGTGTATAAAATCGTCTAGCTAACTACATACAAATATGTTTATTAAAGACGGCTAACTAGCTAACTGTTGTTTAAACTGGCTACCTGTAATTACAGTAGTCGATCTAACTACTTTACATATAAATACTGTATATGTATTAAAGACAGCTAGTAGCTAGCCAGCTAGCTAGTATTACTAGCTAATTGTTTGTCATACTTGCTGACTGTTCACAAAGGTCAATTAGCTTGCTGTATATAAAGTAGTCTAGCTAAGTACCTGCACATGTGTTTATTAAAGACAGCTAACTTGCTAAACTTGTTCAAACTGGATTACAGTAAATACAGTAGTTGATCTAACTACACACACACAGTATAACTACCTAATCATTCATCATGCTAACTGTTCATAAAATTGTTTTGACTCCCGATATAATGTAGCCTAGCTAAATGTGGGTATCAAAGCTGGTCTAACTAGCTAACTGTTGTTCAAACTGAACTGTGAATGCTACTTCCCACTTGATAGCTGTTAAATATTATGATGTGCATTGTAATTACGTCAGGTTGTGTTACTGAGTATTGGCTTTTTTGCACACACCATCCTCTAATAGGCAGGAAGTGTGTGTGTGTGTTGTGGGAGGAGGCAGGGAGGAGTGTGAGTCCATGTAATGGGGGAGGGGAGAGAGAGCGAGAGAGAGAGAGGATTTGTGGCATGTAGTTTGTCAGCTGTCATTAGCGCAGATGACACACACACAGACACACACATATACACCGTGGTAATCTCACATAGAGAAAACAGGGGAACAGTAAACGGTGTGAACTGTGTGAAGTGCTGTGTGCCCAGTGTGGCCGCCTGGCTGCTATGGAATGGTCTGCCAGGTCTGGACTGGTCATGGACTGGTTTAACCTAAACAGAGGTAAGTGACTGCTGTTCTGCCCTATTCCATTTAATGCTACACAGCTCTAATTGTAAGTAAAACCATGATATGAATATTGTCTTTAAAATACCAGACAATTTATTCTGACAGTTTTCATTTACATTTTTTTAATAATATAATCAAATAGGCGTTATATATGCATATATATGTATGTATAAAATAAAAAATGTACGCTGTGCTCCAGGTAATTGATTTCAAAAGTGGTGATGCTGTAAGATGTTTACTATTGCCAAGACTGATACCAACAAAAAGTTAACTTGGTTTCTTGTGTCCGTTTACCCCTCCGTTCAGTCATTGCTGCTAACAAACTGCATCAGCTAACATCAGTCAAAGACCCATCCCTTCTGACTTCAGCGGTAGATGTTCTGCCGTATTTAAACAGCCAAGTCACACTTGCGGATCAGCGTAACCTCCACTGCGTCCCGTTCCTGCATCATGGGACTGCGTAACTTCTGCCGAGTCTGACTGAAACATCCTGAAGCAGCCAACTCAGAGAGCACTGATCTACTTCAGTGACTCAAGTGACACTGAGTCCAAGTAACTACGTTAACTCATGTTCTGCATAATAGTTTTAGTTATACTTGGACTTTGAACTGCCATATATTGTTGTGGTTTTGTGTGTGGGGGGGTGTAGGTCTCCAGGATATGAATGTAAAGTGCACAGTCAGCGAGCCAGAAGCTGCTCTGTCACCTGAGGTCTAACCGGCCTGCTGTTTACTTTGTCTACACAACAACTGCTTTTCACATTCAGGCCATTAGCAGCAAGTGTGAACATCACTACATGAATGACAAGCATTGATTAAACGGACATTTTCACAGTCTGGTCTTCCTTGTAAGTGTTAGGTGTTTTCCTTCTGGAATCCTGTACAATGAAGTCGCTCAGCCGAGACTATGTTAATTTTCACCAACACTCGCTGTGGCTGCAGATAAGTCTATCAGTGAGTTAAAGGTGGAGTTTGAGCTGTGGGCCAGTGGCCCACAGCAGTGCCTTTTAAGGGATTTTGCTTTCATTTTGTGTTGCGCACACGATTGCCGAGGAAATTCAGAGATCATGTGTGGGAGATAAGGGAGATCCTATTTTGTAAGGAAAAAGAAGAGTTACTAACAGTAAACAGTGATTCGCTTTGGATTAAATGGTACAACAATGAAAGTGCTTGCTTGAATCAGTGGCTTCTGTTTTCTGTAGCAAAAGAAACTCTGAGTTGATGAGTGTGTAAATTTGGAAGTGGTATTGTGTGTGCATGCATGGTTATGTGCCAAACACATCTGTGCTGCATGCCAAATGGAGTTAGCATCCAGGCATGTTCAATGTTATTGATTGTGGATCGACTGGGCTCTCAGATTACATGATGTTACACATGCAGAGTAATGAGCAGCTGCTGGCTGAGTGGCCGCCTGCAAACACAACTGACTTACCGTCGGGGTCTTCTTCTCCTGACATCCTGGCCCCTTTTGCCACCTTCTTCGTTTTTTCTTTTCTTCTCTATCCTTAAAAATGAACAACACATCAGTTTCTGTGGAAGCAAAGCAAAGAGCTCAAGTGAAGAAATACACACTTACACATAGGTTTTCTTTGTGTATCCAATGAATTTTTGTTGATTTTGTTACTACAATTGCTATAATCCCTCCTACATTAGCAGAGTTGGCCGGTAGAACACACATTTGTTCCATTCAGTCTTATTCACATATAAGATTCTATTCTATTTTTGACTCTCCACTTCTCTGCATTTTTTTTCAGCTGGAAAGTAAATAACAGAACTGCTGTATGAAAGGAAAGTATGAATGTTGTGGTAGTCCATTGTCTTTATGTGCATGTAATATGAGGACCCCAGGAAGAATAGTCACTGCTCATTCGTGGTTTCTAATGGTGGATCCAAATACTGGTGAGAAAATTGCTGATGTTTCCAGGTCTTTTTCACAGAGCTCCCCAGTTGCAGTTAAGTTTTTCAGGAAGCATGCTAGCTCTTAACTGGGGGAGCTGTTTCCTAAGCAGTGAAACATCCATGTTGAATGTTCCACCAGCGGAGTCACGAAAAAACAAACTACAAATTTATATTCTTATTCTTAAAACTGTACACACACGCCTTTAGCATTAACTAGACTTGTGCTAAAATTACCAGCAAGTGAGCAATTCTGTCTGTTTGTTTTGTTGGATAAATATTGATTGAGAAGAGATCGTCAATAGTCTAAATTGTGGTTCATCACCACATTCTGCTCCAATTGTCACAGAGATTGCCTTTTGTGTTTTATTGTCATCGATCCATTACATATTGCTGGAATTACTGCAGTGAACTGCTTCTTCATCGACACTTGCATGTGTGGTGTTACCCAAATTTCAATTAGTATATATTTGCTGACAGGGAGGAGGGGTTTATAGTGCGGCAGGGGGCGGGGGGAAGGGCAGATCGGCCAATAGAGAAAAGTGGGCCAGTGAGTATGTGCACAGTTGGACTTTACTGCAACTTGCTTCACAACCTACAGAAAGGTGTTTGCTCTTCACCCCACCACGTTGGTGTCAGGAGTCTTTGTAAACTTTGACAACAGTTCAGTAAAATAACAGAGCTGCCAGGTGGCTTTTCTGTTACCGTAAAGAGGAAACGGTGGAAGAGTCGTTGTGTTTTCAGACAGAATACAGGAAACATCCTGAAAGAAGGACTGACTTTTAAAGGAAATTTCAATTTGAATTGTCACTAACACCTCAGAGAGAAGTGAAATTAAGAAATTGTTCTTATATTCTTGAAAGATGCTAATGAAGCCAATATGGACAGTTTCTACCATTACTCAAGTGCCAAAAAACTGCATTTTTCCCCTCTGAAGGCGTGTGTGTGTGTGTGTGTGTGTGTGTGTGTGTGTGTGTGATTGGGTAGGGCAGGGGAGGGTCATGGGAGGACATATCATCCACCAAGCTGATTAAAAAGATGTATTACCATGTTGATCCATTACCCCAGGAAGCATTTGTATTAATGACTTTACAGCCTCAAAAGTTATTTTTAAATCATGTTCGTTTTGTGATTTGTGACTCTATTTGGAGTCTGATAGACGACAACGTAGGGTTTACTCCCCCGTCTCGTACATCTTTGATCAACTCCTGGTTACAAGAAGCAAAGATCACACATCTCACCAGTCCACACAGGCCAACAGATGACATTGTAGGTCACAACATTGTAGTTACAACAATGAGTTTAGTGTATTTGTGTAGCTTAGGTACAAATTTCACTGTAAGCCAAACGTGGTTTTCGCATATTTGCTTTGTCAAGTGTAATTAACATGCCGCAGGCTCAAATGAAAGCAACAGCACAAGCTGTTATTTACTTCTGAAAGTATTCTTTGTTACATATTCGTGAGGGTTTTTTTGTTGGAGGCTCTTTAAACTGCTGTATAATTGTTATCGACACTAACAACAAAAGAGGTTAAAATGCTTGTTGTCCCCGGCAACAAGCGGTAAGCCAGCCCTCATAAAACCACGGGCTGAGAGCAGCATCAATGTGGCACCAAGCCGTAGAGATGCACCTAAAGAGATTTGACTTATTGACATGAGCACGCCGACGCACAGGGACACACACACACACACACTGTACATGTTACAGGCCTTCCTGTGTGGGAGAAGCCGTGTTCTTAATCCAGCTACAGCAGGGTATTAAATCTACTTTATGTTTGTGTGTGATGGGGCCTGCTGGCTTAGGCTGCGGCCTTGACAGAAGCTTAGATGCAGACGACAGGAAGGTCCCACTTCGTGGTCGTTACTGTCAGACCATCCATGTTTACAGCTGAAATGTGAGCGTAGAGTGTCTTGATTCAATGTGTTCACTGTCAGGAAACAACTTTTCATCTTGGTTGGTTAGATTTTCTCTTGATTTTGTTGTCCAACTTCCACGATTGTGGGGAAGGTTTTTTTGTCCTCACAGATATCTTTGGTGCACCGTCCTGGTACACCGAGGATGTATTTACGCACTGGACTTAATATATCGAGTACTGCCTTTCAGCTAAATAATATCGGGGGTATAACTTCCGGCCCTGCTCTGCAGCTGTGGGGATCCACATAGATATTTTCCACTTCGGGCAGTCGTTACATTAGACTGTGTGCTCCGGCTAATGCAGTTTCTCTGCTGAAACTGAGATGTCATCTGAACAAACAGCTTTTCAGCTAAGATTGTAATTATGTAACCTGACTTCTTCCTCCTCTTCTTGTTACTTGTGCATGTCACCTTATTTCCACCTGTTTGACACCACCTGCCTTCATCTGGCTGTCATCTGATACCCACCTGCTTCCAGTCACCTGTACCAGGAAGCCGAGATGACAGACATATCACCTGAAATCTGGACAGACCTGAAAGACAGCCGGTAGTTCATTTAGTCTAATTCAATTCATTCTCATAGTGCTTGGTTGTCCACGTACTGTATACACGTTCCCTCTTATCAGATAATAATCAGATCACAATCACTTAAAATGATGATTTTAAAATAAACACGGCATCTCAGACAAGTAAACACAGTAACAACGCACCTGTTAAGTCCTCACCAATGCAGTCAGCAGTTTTTTTTGGAAAGCCAAACAACGAGGAGCGATAGTTACCAGTGGAGACCGAGTCCACTCAAGCAGGCTGTTATCAGTCTTCAGCCTTAATTCCTTAATGGCTGGTTTGACCCTCTGGCCGTGTCTCCCCTCCCCAGCTCAAATTGTTTTTAAATGGCTTCACTTTGTGAAGCTCATGGCTCCTCTCATTGCATTAGTATTGGACTGAATGGGCAAAGGCTTTTGTTGCAGGCTACATTAGTGATAATTCATTGTGTATGTGTGTGTGTGCGCGTGTGTGTGTGCGCGCGCCATATGTGTATGTCCATTTGTTGGAGGTCATGATAGTGTCCACATGAGCATGAACTTAGTTTCACTCATCGAAAGAGTTTAAAATCGTTAGTGTGTGTGCGTGTGTGTTGTAGGTTGTTTTTGTCATTGTATTGCTACAACAAAATTATGTTGGCACTAAAAAATACACATACACACACACACAAACATTCATCTCCACATGAGAGATCACCAATGGTATTAAAAACAAGAAAGTATCATGAGTGTAAAAATAAGTGTCTCAAATCGGTTTTGCACGTTTCAGTTTAGTCGGTTCAGTCAGTCAGTCACTCAGCCAGTCAGTCAGTCCGCGTGTGTGTGTCAGCCGTCTGTTTTTTGTGTTGATGTTGCAGCTATCTCCAGTCATTATGATGTCAACCTACTGCACCTCATGGCACCTATAATCAGTCAATTACAGCCGTATTCTCATACAGGTCAGTGATTGCTCTGGTCCGATCTACAGTCAGTCTTCCTTTGTAATATATTTCAGATGTTAGTAGTTCTGACAAACAGGTAATGTTTTTCCACCACTCGTTTGTCTGTTAGCAGAACAATGCAAATGGATTTTCTCTAAACGTGAAAAGTGAGTTTCACTTGGGACGATGTGCGTTAATGTTTCACTCGTTCATTTCTCAGCAAATCACATGCAAGTCACATTTATCACACTTTTTTAAATTGATCCACACGTGATGCTCCCAGCCTCTTCATCTTCCCTCTCCTCTTAATTAGAATGTGCATCCTTTCGAGCAGTGGGCAAGCGACACGGTTTCTGTATAATATGGACTCTGAGGGTGTAATCTACTCCGTGACAGGATGGGGAGAGTGTATGATTTGTGGTTGAGTATTGAATATTGAATATGGATGCTCTTTTCTTTGTTGTTTCTCTTCTAGAAATTGTCCTGAAATTGCCATAAAGGGACCTCTCCTCTCCTCTCCTGGCATAATCAGGCCACACAGACCTCAGTCCTAACTAGTCACGTAGAGTAACAGATGACCCCTCTTCCTTTTTCCAACCCTCCATCTTGCCTTACGCCATTTGCACTTGGAGACTTGATTTCGTTTTTGATCCACGCATTCACTGTCCACCTTTAATCCATAATTCCTCTATTCTTCTTTCCAGTCCAACCTCTCTGACATGTGTCTTCCACACTTGATCTCATTCTTTCTCCTTTTTCTCTCTCCCTTATCCCTCCTGCCTTCATCTGCTCAGTATCAGCGCCACAGCTCAGCTGTTATGTAACAGTCAGGTGATGTTCTGGTCCACTTGGATGTGCCTTAAAGGCCTGACAGACAATTTCCTCCTAGAAAATCTGCTACACTACTCAGCTTGACATTCAGATCCATCACACATATGAACCAAATTTAGACATTGGACAAAACACACTGAAAATGTATGTATTTTCTTATCTATTGTCAATGTAGTTGTACTCATAACATACACTAGTTGTCCTCATAGCCAGTGTAGGTTAACTTTATTCTATGGACTAAGATAATATTTACTCTCTGCCAATAAGGTTATGTTTTTACCGTTTGTTTGTTTGTCTGTTAGCAAAAGTAATGAATGTATCGTTATGGAATTTTAACAGTATGTCCATATTCTGACCGCCTCATTCATTTTTGGCGAAAATCTGTATATTGTTTACCTCACTTAAAATTCCAAAAAAATCTCAACAATCCCTATCGCTCACTGATGAGATTTTTTAAAAATCATATCTCACTCCATTCTTCCCAATTATTCTGAAATTTCATACACACGTGTGGGTTGGGTCCACTATCATGTCACAAAATTCCATCCGGTGGAAGAAAAATCCAGAAAGTTAACACGGGTAATCCCATTTACAAAATTAAAAAAAAAATTTAAATCGCTAAAAATAAAATTTGATTCCGATTCACTTGCAATTATTTAGACTGATGTGGAATGGCCACATCTACTAACCTGCCAAGTTTTGTAGGAATAGGATCCAGATTACAAATTAGGCAGTCAGTTTAAGTTCCAAATTTTAACATTAAAAAGTCCATTTATGGCACATACTTAACCATAAATCGGAATATGTCTGTTTGGCTGGTTATTGCAGAAGTGTCATCTTGATCTGACAGCTGAAAAACATGCAAAAAGTCTGCCATCTTCCATCATCTTGGTAACATGAAATCATATCATGATATGAAACAACATGGGTGGATACAAGCTGCTTGGTGGAGGTTGGAGAGCTTTTCTAGTTTAATTTGTTTCCATCTAACAGGGGTGTAGACATGGCTCCTATCTAGTGGTAAACGTCCTGCATCGGTGATGTTTGGTGTGACGGACACAGGTCAGTGGCTGCACGCGCTGGCTATGTGTGCGTTCTCATCTTCAGTAGTGTTGTCACCTAGCGTCAGCACACTTTCTCCCTGTTTTTTTTTATATGAGAGGGTTTCACAGAATGTTCCTATGGTCTGACTTTACCTTCCCTGTGGCTTTTATTAATAATATAACCCAACTTTTATTAATAATATTTTATTCACAATCCCTGGCTCTAAACGTCATGACCCCTATTAAAAGACAGTTAACCTTAATGCCAGAAAGGTTAATTTAAAAACAGTTTGGATGTGGTGTCTCATTCGAACTGCAGTCATTGTCACACCTAATATGTTTCCACTTAAAATATGCTCCCCCACATATTGTTGGGAGGCCCATCACACTGGTACATTGTTTTCATGAGTCACAAACACTCTCATGAACTCTTACATACGTGTTATATGGTAGCAGATTAGTAGTCCTCTTTATGTTCAGCTGCTAGAAGTCAGTGTGTATTCAGAGGGTTTTGATATCATGAAACTGCGCAGCTGATCTACATTTGTACTGGACGGAGAATTAGTACCTATACACATTTTAAATATTACATCTTAACAGAAGCAACAGTTGAAAATGTGAAAAACGTGCTACAATGTGTACAATAAAGTTTGTATTTCTCTCTCTCTCTCTCCAGGTGCCGGTATTTATTGAAGATGAGTAGTGGGGGTAGGAACACCCCAGAGCTCCCCAGAGGGGGAGAGTCCCAGAAGAGGAAGGACTGTCATTTAGACCTCCTTGGGCCCAGGTCAGGACCACTGACATCATGATAATATACCATTTTCTTTGTTGCCGTATGCATGCTTGATCCTGTCCGAGGTCAGTTCATTTATACCTAGTATTGATTGCTAGTACATCCATTCATCCATTAGATAAAGTTGGTCCATCAGAACGACCAACTGAATTTATATTATCAGCAGAACTCTGGTTGTGATGTGTACTTGTAGAAAGTCATTGTTCTACATAATTCATGTATATTTCTAGACATTCATCAAAGAGAACAATTTAAACCTTTGTGTATTTCACTGTGCTGCTCCTTTATATCCTCCAGCCCCAAGAGGAGCACTGAGAGGAGGAATCGAGAGCAGGAGAATAAATACATCGAGGAGCTGGCTGAGCTGATCTTTGCCAACATCAACGACATGGACGACCTCAACGTCAAACCGGACAAATGTGCCATCCTCAAAGAGACGGTGAAGCAGATCAGGCAGATCAAGGAACAGGGTGAGTGTCTAGTTTCACTGTCATGTTGCTGAATCCAGAGGCAGAAAGCATATGGGTCCCAACATGTTCCTGAATGCAACACACGCTGTACACACAGCAGGTTTCTGACCTCTTAGGCCCTATTTATGTTTCTGCAACGAGGTGATGCGTACCCTACGTCCTACCCTACGTCCTACTCTACATGGAGGCCCTTGGCCGTCGGGATATATGAAGCTCTGTGTTTCTTTTTTTTCTGCTGTCTTTGTTTACTTCAAGCGATAGCGAATAAAGCACGATCCGCATCATTTTCCGCTCTCTATTTTGGTCAAAAATGTTCTTTTGGTCAGTTCTGTTTTCTTGGCCAACACAACAAAGTCCCTCTCTGGGAGCTGGGAAAGTCATGTGACGCAAACAGTCCAGTCACAGTTGTTGGAGGTTGCAGGGTCCTGTAGACATGCATATTAACATTTCTGAGGAGGTGCTCGTGGCCTTATTGCTAACGAGTAAACAAACTTCAGCCTGGCTTTGGGTTTTCAAAATAAATCTTTAATGACCATGTATAGCCCAAAACGGTCTGCAGGAATTTTGAACTCCTGAAGGAGATTGTGAACTTGAAATAATTGTCTCATACTGCAGATGTTAAAATTGTGTGTTCACTTAATTGAGTTTTGATCCTGAAAGAGAGACACAGAAGTTAAAAAAAAAATCCGTGGCTGAAACAAGTTCTGATATCCATCTTGGTCCCTAAGTTGTGATCACCCAGCTGGGATGTGAAAGTGTGTGTGTGTGTGTGTGTGTGTGTGTGTGTGTGTGTGTGTGTGTGTGTGTGTGTGTGTGTGTGTGTGTGTGTGTGTGTGTGTGTGTGTGTGTGTGTGTGTGTGTGTGTGTGTGTG